>PVKA01001836.1:0-27072 GCA_004027165.1 Ctenomys sociabilis | reverse complement strand
AGATTGTGGAGAGATCAGACTTACCCTGAGCTGACCGGGCACCAAGCTCCTCCCAGGACAGACTGTGCTACCTGCGGGCTGCTCCACAATCCCAGTTGGGTCTTCACCAAACCTCGGGAAGCAGGGGCTGATGTCTCCTAGGTGCTGTTCGGGGTTTACAGGGACAGCTTCCTGAGTCCTCATGTCCCACTCAGGGCACAAGTTGCAGACCTAGCTCAGTCCCTGACTGGATCAGTACTGCAGGTACCTACAGGAGTTGCAGGTGAACCCAATCTCAAGAGACATCTTTGAGAGGCTGAGTGTGGTGGTGCATGCCTATAACCCAGCTAACCTAGGAGGTAGGCTGCTGAGAGCTCAGGTTCCCCAGTCAGGACATTGGTGTCAAATCCCAGAACTGAAAGGGGCCCCTGAAGTCAAGCAGTCTCAGCTTCATGGTTTTATAGAAAAGAAGACTGTGGGGCCAGCCTGATAGCTCAGTGGACTAAAGTGCCTACTTAGGCAGAAGGCAGTGGCCAGGCTTTGATCCCCTCCTTGCCATGCCAGGCCCACCCACGGGGCACACTGAGACAATGAGACAGGGCCTGGTGGCACACGCCTGAAATACCAGCACTTGGGAGGCTGAAAATAAGACAATCACTATTAAGTCCAATCTACATAGTGAGACTCTGTAGACCCTGTCCTAAATATAGAATATATATATATATATGAGAAAGAGAGAGACAGAGGGGGACTGAGGCCACAAGACATCACGTGCTCCTCAGTGGCCTGGCTGAGAACATGTGGGTGGCAGGATGTCATTCTCCTAGACCATTAGCACAAACATCCATTCTCTCAGTCCCGCTGGTCCATCCCACAAGCCTTCTTGGGGCTCCTTCACAGCCACTGACATTGCAGTGGCCTCTGGGCCACTGTCCCAGCCCTGAGCAGTCCCATCCTAAGTGAGAGACCAATGTGGCCTCCAGCAGGCCTTTTCTTGAAGTCTCCTAAGTGGGCTTCAAAGGAGCAGATTCCTGCTGTGCTCAACAAGTACAGGGTGGGTGCAGGCCGTTACTCAGACTGAGTTTGCCTTGCTGCAGGCTGGAGAAATCAAGCCAAGTCCGCACAGTGTCCAGCAGCAATCTGTTCTTTAAAGGGAGCCGGTTCCGATACAGGTAAATAGTGACAGTAAGTAACCATTATGGACTTATTTTCAGACCTTCTCTGAAGAACATTCACTAAGGGGGCCTCACTGTGGAGGATCAAGAAATGAGAACTTGCAGAAAAGCTGCTGTTTCCCACCCTTGTCTCCCCTCTTCCAACCCTCTTGCTGTTTCTTTCCTTCCTGGCTGTAGGGTTTCATGTCTATCTCCTTTCATCTTTCTCTTATGAGTGTACCAAAAACCTTAATGATTCTTTTCATGTCTCATTTATTTTTGGCACTGTTATTTGAAATATGTTGAACAGTAAGGAATCATTCAAATGAAAGGTCCCAAGACTCTCCTAAGATAAATTTAAGCATTTTAGAACACTTTACCCCAGAAGCAAGCCTTCTCAGCAACCACCACACTGGAGAAGGGGTAAATCAAAGGGGCCATTCTACTGCTTGGCCAGAGCATCTGTGATCTTGGCAAAGAGCGCAGCCTGGAACACGCACTCATTTCTGCTGTACTTTTTATTGTACTGCTTGCAGTGGCCGAGTTGCAAAGGAAGTAATGGAATCAAGTGCCAAGATCAAACGAGAGCCACCAGAAATACACAGGTAGGCTGCCAAGGCTTCCTGCACAGCCAGCTCCGGCCCAGATCCCAGAATCTCAAAAGATCTAGCAATTTGAGTTCAGTGAAGTCCTGGCTATACCTACCACCAAAAGGGGCAAGAGCAGGGTGAGTGAAGAAAACTGCCACTGCATGGCCAAAATCAAGGACCAGAGGGCAGGCCATCTGCACACTCCCCAGATGTACTCGGATTCCTTTCTGCCTGTCACAGCTTACCACAGACCAAACCCCATGGGTGATATGACAGAGTAACAATACTCATTGCTCAAGGAAAAATACTCATACTCAAGGAAACCAGGGACATCCTTACTGACTTGCCTCATGGGGTCAAAAATAATTTCAGGATCCACACCTCATGTATACACTTAAACCACACACTCCCAGCAGCCTACCTCATGTAAACTGGTAAGGCCAAGAAAGAACATGACTGGCCCAGAAGCCCAGGGTTGGCCACAGAATGAGAGCTTTACTGGCTGCCGTGCACACACGGCCCCCTCAGTAGCCGCTGCTGGAAGCCAAAGGCTGCCACTCAACCTGTAGACAGATTCAGGAGCTCTACTCCCTGACAGTTCTGCCCCCACCCCAGTGACATTTGCCACACTGACAGGCTCAGATAGATGCGAGGCAGGCACCTGTAAGCCCAGCAGTATGGGCAGCTGAGCGGGGAGGATCACAAATTCAAATTCATCTTGGGTTACTTAGCAAGACCCTGTCTCAGAATTTAAAAACAATTTTAGAAAGGGCTGGAGATGTGGCTCAGTGCAAAGGCCAGGTGTTCTGTCCCTTATACCACCATCTGCACAGCATCGGGTAAGTCCGGGAATAGGGAAGTGAAGGTTTGAACAGTGTCTGACTGGGATCCGAGGGTAAAAGCAAAAAGGAGCTAAACGTTTAAAAAAGGGATACAAATGATATAGCCAAGCAGCTTCTGTAGATGCTACCACCTTTTTCCTGTTCCCTGAGTGACCTGGGTCCTTTTCCTTTACCCTCAGAGCAGGGATGGTTCCCAGCCGGAGCTGCCCCTCCATCACCCACGGGCCTCGGCTGAGCAGCGTTCCCAGGACCCGCAGAAGAGCTGTGCACATCTCCATCATGGAAGGTGAGCCGAGCTAGGGCACTAGCCAATGTGGGGCATGGGGCGCAAGCTTTTACCCTAAGGAGACCCCAGCCTCTTGGAACACAGAGGGGATCCCGCCCAGACCTGCTGTGCTATAGTCTGGGGCTAGGGTAGAGCTAAGGGTACTGGGTTGGTCCTGCATCGGCTCTGCCAGGCTCCGCAGTACTGAGATGGCTTCCAGGAAGGACACTGTGTGTACTGTCCAGACCTGGGCAGCCGCCTGAGCTCGTGCAGTCAGGATGATGGCACAGCCAAGAAACAAAAACTATGGGTCCCAAAGTTGTCCCATAGCTTCTATCACCTGTCCTTCAGCTGTGGAAATCTGTCTCATCCTCCTCCACCCCGCCCTCGTTGGGAGAAGGGGATTTGGGAAGGGAGAAACTGCATCACCACTGACCAGATGCCCGTGGTGTGGCAGACCAGCCCTCGTCTGTGTAGTCACCAGTTGGGAGACGCGCTCAGAACCCCATCCTCTTCTGTCACTGCCGACCTGCTCCCCTGGCTGGACTGGGGTGCAGAGTTGGCTGCTTTCCTTCTCAGAGATGGAAATGTATCTGTACATACACAGCATACCTTGGATAACTGCGTTGCTGATTTATGCCGGTCTACTGAAAAGAGCAGTTAACACTTAAATTTTCTCTGCTTTTTAATTTTTTAAAAATTTTTGACCAATTTTGCATGTTTATCTCTGATAATCTGAATAATTTAAAGACAACAATAAGCAGTGTAACAACCATTGCTGAATTCCTATCAGTTTGCTTAGTGAAATTCTTTATTTTTTATTGTTTTGTTTTACTATTTTTTATTCTCTTTAAAAAAAAAAAAAAAGCTGCTTAGGCAGCCACAGGGACCTTTCAACTCCCAGCGTGCTGGCCCCACCCCTGCCCCTGGGGCACACTGGGACTTCATTACAATTAAGACTGGGTGTGGTGGCATGGGACCTATAATCCCAGCACTTGGGAGACTGAAAACAGGAGGATCACTGGGAGTCTGATCTGTGTAGTGAGACACTATAGACCCTGTACTAAATACATAAAAAAAGAAAAAGGATCTTATTAAGTTACCCTTTACTGGGTCAGACTTTAGATCATTTCACCTCAGTTTGTATTTTTCTTTATTTATCTCTGCTACACTAATTTATTTTGTTCAGTTTTTATTAATCACTTCTTAGGTGTTAACCTTGCCTTGGATTACGAGGGTGACGTGGCTGGGCTTTAGGAGGTGGAGTCTGGGGGGAAGTGGCAGTTTACTGGCAGTTTACAGCGCTTGGGAGGCTGAAAACAAGAGGCTCACTAGGAGTCTGAACTACATAGTGAGACCCTGTAGACCCTGTCTTAAATACATAAAAAAATAAAGCATGTGCCTCCCAAATGTGAGGCACATGTGGGAGGCTACTTTGCCAAAAACCTTCAGGAGGGAAACTGAGGCTGTGCACCTACATACTGGCCCAGCATCCCAACCACTGGGAAGGGTTTGGCAAGGGCCTGGCTGCCCACAGCCTGGCTGTGGTGAGAAACAAGCAGGCTCCCAGCTTGTCCCAGGAACCTGAGGGCCTTCCTCAGGCATCTGGGCTGTTCTCTGCCTGCCGGGACAGCTGGCCTTTCCTCTTCTGGGATTCTTGCCTGTTGCAGCCATGTGTGCCGCCTTCCCTGGTGAGCCAGCCCTGGGAGTGACCTGCTGGCTTTGGTCAACCTCAGGGTGGATAAGAAGGAGGCCACAAAGAAGGGAGAAGATTCCTCAAAGGAGAAGACATTCACTTCCCCCAGAAGTACACCCCCCAGGAGAGGGCCAGCAAGAGCCAGTGTGAGGAGGCCTAGGACACCTAGGACCATTTTGGGTTTGTTTGCTTTTTTTAACAAGACCTCTCAGAAGATACCTATCACACAGTAGGAAAGAACAGTGTTGCATCAAACCTCTCTCTGCTTCGATCAGGGGAGTAGGGGCCGGGAAGGGAAGCCCTCTCTGCCCTTCCTGTGGTAATCTTGTCAGTGAAAATGGGAACTGTTGGGCATGGTGATGCATACCTGTGACCCCAAAACTTAGGAGGCTGAGACAGAAGGACTGCCATGAGTTCCACACCAGCCTCGGCTACATAATGAGACTCTGTCTCAATCCTCCCCACCCCCAACCGCCACACCCCCCCCCCCCCCCCAAAATCAGAACATCTCAGGCCAGGAAAGGTATTGTTCTGCTGTCCCTTGCAAGAATCTCTGGTGAGGATTTATGGTTTGTGTGTCGCTATGTATGTCACATGAGTACGCATGACCGGCCAGTAGTATACACCTCCAAAAGTCTAGAGGATGAGACTTAGCTAGGCAACTAATGTTGAGTTTCAATTATTTCTTGAGCATTGTAGTTGCTTTATTTGTACAACAGGAATATCCTCTTTGCCTATCCCAGGAATGGCAAGAAAACTAATTTTTTTCAGACAGGTGTCACTGTTACTGAGGCTGATCTCAAATTCATGAACCCAAGTAAGCCTCTGCCCCAGCCTCCTGAGTAGCTGGGACTACAGCCAAATGGGCCACCATGCCCAGCTATGTGAAGGGCTTTTAGGGCATTCAACAGACAAAGCACAGTGCTGACCAACCTGGGTAAAGTCCTTGATAAAGCTTGCATGGGAGCTCTGCCACCTTCTGTGGATACAGAAGGCCTCAGAACCAGAGAAATTGGATGGTCCTAGGTATCCTAGGCCTCCTCACACTGGCTCTTGCTGGCCCTCTCCTGGGGGGTGTACTTCTGGGGGAAGTGAATGTCTTCTCCTTTGAGGAATCTTCTCCCTTCTTTGTGGCCTCCTTCTTATCCACCCTGAGGTTGACCAAAGCCAGCAGGTCACTCCCAGGGCTGGCTCACCAGGGAAGGCGGCACACATGGCTGCAACAGGCAAGAATCCCAGAAGAGGAAAGGCCAGCTGTCCCGGCAGGCAGAGTACAGCCCAGATGCCTGAGGAAGGCCCTCAGGTTCCTGGGACAAGCTGGGAGCCTGCTTGTTTCTCACCACAGCCAGGCTGTGGGCAGCCAGGCCCTTGCCAGACCATTCCCAGTGGTCGGGATGCTGGGCCAGTATGTAGGTGCACAGCCTCAGTTTCCCTTCTGAAGGTTTTTGGCAAAGTAGCCTCCCACATGTGCCTCACATTTGGGCAGAAGCTCAGCAGACCAGACCAGAGAGTGTGGTCTCTGCTCATGGCTTCCAGCAGGAGCCACTGGCCAGGCAGACAGGAGAGCAGCTGCAGCCAGAAGGACTCTCTCATGGGGCCAGGTCAAGGAGAGGGACACCTTGTTCAGATGGGGAAAAAATGTAAGATTTCAGCAGTTAAATGGCATCATCAGCACAGGGCTACTAAGCCTATAGGAAAAAAAAAATTTTTTTTTCCATCCATGAGGCAGTTCAGATGTATGTCTCTCAAGAGGGCTTTTTTTTGAAAAAAAGGTTCTAACAAATGCAGCTTAGTCTGACCTGGCAGTGGAAGAGCATGAGGGACAAACTAGCATCTCAGGACACAGCCAGGGAACATCCTTTTGGACATGTGACACCAGATCCAGCTCCATGAAAGATTGTCTTTGTTAGAACCCACCCAGCAGCATCATAGAAGTCATCAGATTTCCAAAGTTTTATTTGCTATCTCCAAGGAACAGAACATTAGCGTGGGGTTACAGTGGATAAAACCATGTCATACCAGTGAGTAGACAAAAAAAAAAAAAAAAAAAAAAGACCATGAACTGATCTGCCAATCCTCTGCCCCAGAGACACCTCAATGGCTTTTCCCTCACATGGGCCTGAGCCCCAGCCTCGAGTGAGACACTCTCCCTCACTGGCCCCCGAGCCATCTGTATACCCTTTGCTAGTGTTAAAACTCTCCCTCACTGGCCCCAGAGCCATCTGTATACCCTTTGTGACTTCCTTGTACTGTACCTGATTACAGACTAATGTCCTTGAGACTTTACAGCCAGGATTTTCTGGGCCAATCTTGATGGCCCTACCTTGTGGGATTTTTCCCTGCCCCCCCTGTCCCTAACAGGAAGAGCAGACCCATATATGGGCCTCAGGGAAAGAGCTGCAGGCCATGGAGCACTGCTTTTTATGGCTGTAGGCACTTGTGGCTGAATCCAGTCCTCTGATAACCATGCAGCCTCTTGGAGCTGCTGCTTCTTACAGCTCAGCCTGGTGAGACACAGGGAGCCAACCTCTGTCTGCCATAGGACACACTGTGAAGGCCTTAGTCAGGGGCAATCCTTTGTCTCCGGCTAGCTTCTGTCCTCTCCACATTCCTTCACGTGGCTGGTTTCCCTGAAGAGATCAGCTGATTTACACTGAAGAAGTATCTGCCTTCCTGGGCCACCATGGGGAAAAGTCTGATTAAGATCCACACCCGAGTTCCCGTTCAGCTCCGGCTGACTAACCACTGCCTTCGGCCCCTGAATGTGCGCATCCTGAGGATGGGGCCGCGGCTCCAGGGTAGGATCCTGACGACTTTGGCCCCTGGCCCAGCACCAACCAGCTCTGGGCAGGGGCATCAGCTGGAGTGCCTCTCAGGTAAAGGGAACACCAATCACCCCCTCCACCCAGACTAACAAAAGAACGGCAGACCTGACAGTTGTTTCCATGGGCAGGGAGACTTGATCAGACAAGGGTGAGGTGGGTGCATGATAGCTGTACAAGTGAGGGCTGCTACTGGGGGAACAGAAGACTAACACTTCCTGAACAGCTGTCATGGTCACACCTTCTACTGGCTGTACACACACCTATCCATTATCTCGGTTACTGAGAACACCAGCAATGCAATGAGTGTGGTTTCTGGTGACCCCATGACCTGTCCTCCTCTGATGTCACACCTGCATTTCTCCTTCCCCAGCCAGCTTAGAACTTACATGTTGCATTTGTACTAAAATGGCTGCTGGCCCCAGTTCTTCCATCTAATAGTCAGAGGCATCCTTGTAAGGGGACAGGCCTTTGAGAGGGTGTCAGGCAGCCTGGGCTAGGTTCCAGAAAAAGGTGGCAGAAGAGCTCGGGAAATGAGCCCACTTGGCACCACACCACAACCAAGGCCTCAACAACTCATGATACAACATCTTCCCATCCCATGCACCAGTGGGGACAGCAGGGAAGATAAGAGGGCGGAGGAGGCATCAGAAACTCTGAAACAAGGGGCAGGTCTCTTATTTCACAGCAGTGCCTTGGGCAAGCTGAGCCCTCCATGGAGGAGGCAGGTGCAGGTGCAGACTAAGCCCTTCTGTTCTGACACACTACTCACACTTCTAAATCCAGCTGGGACAGACAATCTGCAATTCAGACCTTTTTTTTTCCTTTTTATTTTAAACAGAATTTTTAAAAACCAATAAAAATGTTTTGAATTTCAAAACATGATAGGAAATTAAGAATGATTATATTGCACTGTCATCTTCAAAATAGTTGCTCAGATTACCAGATATAGGCATGTAAGATTGATTGGACAATATAAACACTATTCCTCTCAATGAACTAATTGAAATTAGTAGTACAATTATATTCCTTCCTTCTTTCATCCTTCTCCCATCCCATTTCTTTCTCTTTCACAGTATCTATTGTACCTTCTTCAGTTTCTTATATATTTACACGAGTAACTTATTTCACTTAGGAGTATGGTCTCTAATTGTATCCATTTACTTATAAAAGCCTTGAATTTATCTTTTTTTAGGTAATACACCAATGTATAGTAAATAGCACATCTTTTTTATCCATTCCTTGGTTGATAGGTATGTTTCCCAAGATTTAGCTATTATGAATTGAGCTGCTATAAGCATGGATATACATATATTGCTGTGGTATGTTTTTAATTCTTTTGGGGAAAATACCCAGAAGGGGTATATCTGAGTTGAATGGGACTGCTAATCCTCATTTCTGAGTAACCTTCACAGATTTCCATAATGGTTGTGCCAGTCTACACTACCACCAACAGTGGTGGTGAAGAGTTCCTTTGTCCCCTTGGCCCTGCCAACATTTATTATTGGTTGACTTCTTGATGATAGCCATTCTTTCTGGGATGAGATGGAATCTCCAGTGTTTTAATTTGCATTTCTCTAATGACCAATGATGTTGATCATTTTTCCACATATTTATTTGCCATTTGTATTTCTTCATCTGAGAAGTGTATATTCATCTCGGATGCCCATTTTTGGGTTGGGTCTTTGAATTGGGGGCAGATTCCTTTTCAAATGACTAAAGCAAAAAGGGGAAAAAAAAAAACTTCTAAAGTAATCAATCTGATTTCTATGGCTTCCTTTGTCCTGTTCTTGTCAAAATGGAGTGTGGCAGCCACTTGCATGGTCAGGTGGGATATGCAGGGGACACCAAGTCAAACAAGAAAGGATGCTGCTGGACAGCACAGTGTGAATGGGGCTGAAAGCCTACTCATGTACCTCTTTCCTGTCTTTGTAGGTCTGGAGTCCCTACGAGACAGTGCCCATTCGACCCCAGTGCGGTCATCTTCCCATGGGGACACCTTCCTGCCTCACACGAGGAGCAGCCGGGCAGACAGCAATGAGCGAGTAGCTGTGATTTCAGATGAGGCCTACAGCCCTGCAGACAGCGTGCTGCCCACCCCTGTGGCTGAGCACAGCCTGGAGCTGATGCTGCTCTCGCGGCAGATCAATGGAGCGACCTGCAGCATCGAGGAGGAAAAGGAGTCTGAGGCCAGCACCCCAACTGCGGCAGAGGGAGAGGCACTGGGAGGAGAGCTGAGGGCCCTGTGTCAGGGGCATGGCAGGCCAGAAGAGGAACAGGTGAATAAGTTTGTTTTAAGTGTCCTCCGTTTGCTCCTTGTGACCATGGGACTCCTCTTTGTTTTGCTCCTCCTCCTGATCATGCTTACTGAGTCTGACCTTGACATTGCCTTTTTCCGAGATATCCGCCAGACCCCTGAGTTTGAACAATTCCACTATCAATACTTTTGTCCCCTCAGGCGATGGTTTGCCTGCAAAATCCGCTCAGTGGTGAGCCTGCTCATTGACACCTGAGAAGGCAGGATTCCTCCCAATAATTAGCCAGGTGGATGCAGGAGCCCGGCTAAGCCCAGCAGTGGGACCATCGTGGAACCATCGGCACATACACCAAGTCCTCTCATGCCTCAGAGCCCACTGCAGCCTAGGAGGGGTTTCCCAGGAGAAGAGAGGGATGGGCGCAGGCCCTGTCCACCAACTGGGAAAACTCATTGTCTCCAGAGTTTCTCTCAAGACTCAGCAACTTATTTTTCATCCTTCAATTTGCAGGATAATTTTTGGGTTTGAATTTTGATTTTTCATAGATGTTATTTTGAAAGTATCAAATAAACATAATTTATTTTACTATTACTCATTATCTCAGTGGTGTCACCTAGTAGGTGGGACGCTAACTGAAGACGAGAGCTGTTGTCCTGTTCTGCAGCAGCTTTCCTGCTGGTGCCACCAGGTCCAGGGAGACACCGACCTGCAGTCATAGCGGGGCAGGCCAGGGGTCTGCACAGGGAGACTGTTTAGGTTTTCTTGCCAGAGAGAACTTTTTAAAAAATTAAACATCCATGTAGAATGATTAAATGGAAAGTTGCTTCTTATGATGGTCTGAGTTGGATTTTCTTTTCCTTTTGTTTTTTCAAATCTGAGCGGAGTGGGCATCTGAAGGGACCACCGCCAAGCCAGCAGCAGCAGGGGTAGGGTAAGTCTGTCCCCTTAGACTAGAGCCCAGTGGGCCTCACCATGTCAGGAACAAGACTTCCGTGATGTTCCCTGAAGATCCTCAAGACCTGAGAGAGTTCCAGGGCGGGAAATGATGCAGTGGTGCCAGAGGGCGCTGTCAGAAATGTCACACAAAGTAGTTACCAGATGCCAGAGGGACCTGAGAAGGCTGGGATGCGGAGAAGTGCTTACTTTGTATACAGTGTGCCCCCAACAAAAGACTATCTCAATTTATATTTTAACAGCAAAATGTTATTTTCTTATCTCTTCATATTTTGTTTTTACTTTATGGGTTAAGAAAATAGAGCCTGATGAACTAAACGATGCAAGAAACTGATCCTGAGACTGGAAAGCATCAGAAAATAGAATTCCAAGATCAACACCCAGCCTTGGAAGGGATGGAGAAAAGAATCTCTAAATAGGATTTCTAAGTTGCTACAAAACACAGAAGATGATGGGGGCAGAGACCAACACTTAGATGTAGAAATGCTGCCCCCTAGGGTCACCCTCTGAGCTGGGAAGTAAGTTCTGGGACTGTACCTACCATCCTAGCTGAGGAAAGGAAGCCTGGGAGCTTAGGGGTGCAGGGACACGGGGGCGGGTGAGGTGCGAGCTCCCTCCGCTTGAGCTTGGTGGCACTTAAACTTGTCACACGCAAGGTCTGGTTCTCATCTCAGGGAGAGATTTCCATATCACCCAAGCCTGAGGACTTGTTAAAGGATGGTCAGTGTATACTTGAGTCCCACAGAAGTGAAGCGACTGACAACACTAGGATGATGGACAGCCAAAGTACAAACCGAATACAACTCCTGTAGTTCTGCTCTCCCCTAATGAGAGCCCAAGAAGGCAGAACCTCATCCATGTCCAGAATGCAGCAGCCTTGGACAAACAAGGGGGGCTGGGGGTTGTACTGTTTTAAAGAAAGTAAAGTTACCCTTTTCATCTAAAGGTCAGAAAACTTCCCCTGAGAAGTGCCAGATAGTCAATATTTTGGTTTTGTGGGCCGTACTCTTACAACTACCCAATTCTGCCAGCATAGCACAAAAACAGCCACAAGTGAAGTGTACATGAAAGAACGTGCTGTGCTCCAATAAAGCCTGACAAAAATAGAAGTGGGCTGAATTTGGCCTGAAGGCTATTGCAAGCCCACCGTGGTGAAGACAGTAAAAGTGACCCTATGTTAGCAGAAGATGGTCACCTCTGCTCCACCTCTGACCTGTGCTAGAGACCCAGGACAGTTCACTGTGGAGACACTGGGGGTGCTTGTTTACAGGGTGCTCACAAATCAACCAGCAAAGATGCCAGCAGCCGAGATAAGCCAGGTCAAGTGCTAGAATGCTACAATGTGGCAAATCTAAAAATGGAGGTGGGGCTCTGATCATCCCCTGCCACCAACAATTTGGGCAGAATCACAAACAACTATTTCCCAAGTGACAAGAGAAACCATGGGAGATCCTTGTAGATTAGGGATCACTTAAAACCAACCAGCCACTGCCACTTGTCATCTACATAGCAAAGGCTTTATTTAGCACAGTACTAACGTGGGAAACAGACCCAGAGATGAGAAGGCTGCCAGGATATGGGGGCAGTTGCAAAGTCGACTCAGCTGTCTTATGCAACACAGCGGGTGACCTCCTAGTGTAGTGCTCCTACCTCAGTCCGTAGAACACAGTCTCTGCAATGAGCGATAGCCGTACCTCCGTCCTTGCCTATCCACACGGGAGAGACACGTCTCCCTGCCTGTGTGCTTCTTGTATTCAGGGTCCTGACAGTACGGTAATCCATGCCATTCCAGCAGCCCTACTGAAACGTCTGGGACATTTGTTTTTTTCTAGGACTTATTCTAGAAAATATGGATAGAGAAACTTCCTTCAATTTGTTTTTCATATAGTGGTTGAGTAACAAACCTTTGTTGGCCAGTCTTTTTGGTATCTCCTCACCATTAAAAATTGTTCAAGTTTTTAATCTGGTTTTATTATGTTCTATTGTCTTGTTTTCTCTCAAAATTAGTTCTATCTCAACTGTAGGAAAAAAAAAAATGGTTTCCATCCTGTCCTCTATCAGAGGAAATAACTCCTGCTGAAGAATAATGTACCACATCTTGAAACAATGGAGAGTAAACTAACACAAATGTGAATTTCTTAGTTTCATTTACAAATACATAGTTGTTAACCTTTTGTGTGCCAAAAACTCTTAAGTTACACTTTCCTTCAAAGCAGTGTACTTTTTCCTACACGTGCAGTATGTAGTTAGCATAAGAATCATTGGTGCCATGAAGATTATTTTTAAACTTAAATAAATATTTAAATACTGTGGAGAGTGGTCTTTTTAATCCATAGCTTGTCTATCAAATGTTACTAGCACGCAGATAAAAGGGTACCAGTAGGACTCACTCAGCCAACCACTGTGCACAACTGGGACCATCTAAAGTAACATTTTGCTTGTATCTATCCATTACCCCACACACTGAGATTCTACAAATGGGGAATGATTTTAAAGATGAACTGGAAAAAATAAAAATAAAAAAAGATGAATTGGTTCTCACTTTTCTGAGAATAAAAACCAAGAAGGTTAAGGGATTTTTTCAAGATCAGGCAAAAGTGTTTGCTGCTGAAGGATTTAATTTTTTTTAATCCAAATCCCCTCTCTCTACTTTCCTGGAGAGCTCCCCGCAACATCTTCTCTGTAACAAGGAAACTAAGTAGTCAGAATACTTTAATAGAGCCAAAGAGCTCAGACCCCACTCACGCCTGATTACCTGTGACCGTTCCCCGCCTGACCAAGGGTCTGGTCTGTCCATCCCACACAAAATGAGAACTGTCTGCTCTTTCCTTAAGTCCCAAAGCACAAGGTGTCTCTTGAACAACTCCAGCAGAACCCAAGCTTACATGTAGGAGAAAGATCACAAAGGCCACGCCGAAGCACAAGTTTATCCTGTGGGGAGAGCAGTCATAATCCACACAGACAGAATTACAGATCCCACACAGCTACAAGCAGCTCCATTAAGTGTTTTTCACTACGGTTGACAGCAAAAGCAGGTCCTAAGGGAGACAAGCTTCCTTCCTTTATGTACTGTTTAGATTTACATAATTATACCTTTATAAAGCTTATCACCAAGAAGAAAGTCCTACTCATTGTCTTTCCTTCTTGCATTCAAGATGTTACCCTAGTAAGTGACACTGGACATAAATGGTTTATCAAGCTGCAGTGGCAAAAGTCACATGAGAAATTGTTCATGCTTATTGCAGGGGCAAGGCACTTACTACCAAGTACGGTGACAACTGGAGAGTAGTGTTCAGCATTTTAAAAACAACCAATTTGGGCCAGGAAGATAGCTCAGTGGCTTAAGCACATGTCTGGCAAACATAAGGTCCTGAGTTCAACTCCTGGTACCAAAATAATAAGAATGATTCCCAGCAGGGAACATGGCCCACACCTATAATCCTGGTACTCTTAAGAGGCTGAGACAGAAAAAAATAAAATAAAATAAAATAAAATAGGCTGAGGAAGAATAATCGTATGTCCCACACAACATGGGCAACTCAGTGACACCCAGCCTCAAAGTGAAAAGGGGCTGCCACAAAGGTAAACTGAGGCACTCATAGTAAACAGATACAATTGGGGGCCCAAATATCAAGTGAAATAAGAAATGCAAGTTTAAGTATCACATGGTTTCCCCTATATAAGAAACTCAATGTATAAATAACATAGATGATATAGACAAACAGGTGATAGATGGGACTGTGCTAAATCAGTAATTTTCAAATGGGTAGAGTAATGGGATGGAGGGGAGAAAAGGATTCATGCACAAACTCCTCTCCAATACAATCAAGCACTGCAAAGAAGTACTAATTTTACACACACACACAATGAAATATTTGGTAATAAAAATTTTTAAAAAGGGGCTGGAGATGCAGCTCAGTGTTAAGGCCATGGATTTAACCCTAAGCACTGCAAATAATAATTATTCCCACAGAACTAACCATTCCAAAAATTAACTGGTGCAGACTAAGTGCCTGCCTGGCAAGCTCAAGGACCCAGCACCATTGATCCCAGGTACCACACGCTGCACCAGCCCCACCCCAGCATACACTCAAAACACTTAGATTTTAATTGCATAAACGAAAATTATCGGAGAAAAATTATTCTTCAAAGAAAATAACCACTTTATTTCTGTGATACACAATAATGAAAAGATAGTATTTCCTTAATTCAAACATAGTGCTTAAGCTATTTACAAATCTTTCAGTAGCACTTTTTTTTGGGGGGGTGGAACTGGGGATTGAACTCAGGCCCTTGCCAAGGAATTATTATTTTATTATTTTATTTTATTTTTTGCATAACCAGGGATTGAACTCAGACCATGTGCTTGCCAGGCAAGTGCTTATTCTACTGAGCCATCTCCCCAGCCCTTAGTTGTACTTTTGATGGTGAACAATGGAGAAGTTGATCAATGTTGTATCATATAATACTAACTCTGATTTAGCAGCTCCCCTTCACAACACACACTGAAATCACCATAACTTCTGAAATAATTTCAAAAAGATCAAAAGTGAATATATCAGAATATTTTTTCAGAATATGGGTAGAAAAAAGTATTCACTTAACAAGCTGCTGAATCTCCTCTAGAGAGCTGAAAGACAAGACATAAGGCAGTCGGAAACGCTAAGGCAGCAGCTTTCACTCTTAATAAAATAAAATAATAAAATTTTTATATCAAAAAATACAGGGGCTGGGGAGATAGCTCAGGGGCTGGAGAGAAGTGCTTGCCTGGCAAGGGTCTGAGTTCAATACCAGGTTCCACAAAAAAAATAAAAATAAAAAAATAAACATACACACACACATATATATGCATTTGAAACTATATTTCTCAAGTAATATTTAATCTTGTTTTCTTTTGGCAACTGTTTGTTTGGACATAGAGTCCCATTATGTACTCCAGGCTGTCCTTACACACAGTTATCTTCCTCCCTTAGTCTCCCAAGTCCTGCGATTACAGGTGCTTGCCACCACACTTAGATTCCCTCTCTTTTTTAAACGCTAGCCCTGAAGAGCTAAGCTAAGTAAGCTCCTTGGCTGGAACCTCACCTACTGGTAGACCAATGCTAGAATACAGGTTCTGACCCTGTGCCTCTGAGCCCTGGAATTTCTGAGGACTTCACCAGGTTGAAATGAGAGGCTGGGTGCAGAAAGAAGTTCTCAGATATAAAAACTTTCAAAGTCACTGAGTCAGATGACCTTTTAGGACCCCTTCCAATATCTGGATCTATAAATAAATATTTCACTTCAAACTAAAACCACAAATCTATATATCACTATAGAATCAAAATTATACAAAAAAAGATTACAAATGACAATAACAATCATTCAGAGTTTTACAGTTTGCTGTGCTTGAGTTTCTCAACATGCTGCCTAATGAAAGTGCTAATGCCTAGCCTCTACTAAGTCCCTGCCCATCCCGAAGGAACAGCTTCAAAGGCTTTTGTTTTACTAAAGGTACATTCTGGGGCTGGGGAGATAGCTCAGTAGAATAAGCGCTTGCCTGGCAAGCACAAGGGCCTGAGTTCAATCCCTAGTTCTGCCAAAAAAAAAAGTACATTCTGCTCAGTGTTTGTTTCTGTTTTGTACTAGTGATTAAATACAGGCAGGACCTTTGCACTGAGTTATATCCCCAGCACATTATTTTTTTAAGACAGTCTCCCTAAACTGCCTGGGTTAGGCTAAAACTTGTGATCCTCCTGCCTCAACAGCATCCTCCTACCATTCTGAGATCACCAAAGCCAGTCATAAGTTCTTATTCATAAAGCACTGTATATTTCCTAATTATAACACATGACCAAGTACACACATGAAGCCACAGAACCCTCAGGTTCCTTGGACAGTGATTAATTTGAACAAACAGGTAAGCCTACCCAGAAATTCAGAAGCTTCCTGGCTTCATGAAAACATGCAATCGTCCACTGGAATTCCCACCAGCCAAGACATAGCGGGTTGGATGCATGGCACTGAGGGAGCACACGGAGCCGAGGCACTCCCCCTGGAAGGAGTGCACCCCCTTTCCTGTCTCATGGAAGACCTCGACCCGGCGGGGTTGGGCCATGCTGCCAACAATGATGCAATCTTCCTGTTTAGGGTCCCACACAGCTTGGAACCTGGTGAGCCATCGCCCGGTTATAGTGTTGTGCCTAGTGGAGGAAAGGTATATTTTGTTAAAGTAAATGCTAAATAACTCAAGGCAGAAAAAAAGTGACCTTGTTCCTAAACACTAATCTTTTCTTCATAAGAAGTTTCCACTGGTTTCATCTCATCCTCCTGTAAGCTTAGGACAGAGACGAAACCTTCCAGTTCTGGATCACACTGCTTTGGGCTGAGAGGACAGCTGATCAAAAAGTATGTACCATAATGGGATTTTGGTTTGGTTTGGTTTTTTGGTACAGTCTCACTACATAGTCCTGACACCATTCCACTGACTGACCCTGCCCAGCAGGAAAGATAAGGCAGAACTCAGCAGCAAAAAGGGGTCAGGGAAACAAATAGGTCCCAACTGTAATGCAACACCCTACCCATATTTAGTGGATTCTAATGCCACAGGCCTAGGGGGGAAACTACTCATCCAAATATGGGAAGAATTTCTAAGGCTAGTTTCTCCTTTTATTGTTTGGGTTGTTTTGTTTATTTCATTTTTTCCTCTTGATCTTTTTGTTCTTTTTCAGTCTTTTACTCACTTGTCTTTTTCTATAACTTTTACCTAATTATATTTTATTTCTTTTTTAATTAGATTTTTATCTCACTTTTTCCTTGTTCAACAAGTTAAACAGGACAAGACATAAATGAAAAACAGACGACATAAATGATTACTTTGGTAAAGAATTAGTATGAGGGGCCAAGGAGATGCCTCAGTGGAATAAGCACTTCCCTGACAAACGCAAGGGCCTGAGTTCAATCCCTGATTCCACCAAAAAAAAAAAAAAAAAAAAAAAGAATTAGTATGAAAAGAAAGCACACAGAAGTAGATAATATAGAAAGCATGGTTAACCTCACATTAACCAATGTGAGGACAATGACAGAAATAGAAGATAAGATAGTGGGTATGATAGATTATAAACTCAATGTTATTCCCAAACAAGATACCACAGACACTGGATCCAATAACTAGTAGATGATTTCAAAAAATCAAACAAGCCAGGCATGGTGACGCATGCCTGTAATCCTAGCAACTGGAAAGCTGAGGCAGAAGTACTGCTAAAAGTTCAAGACCAGCCTGGACTACAAAGTGAGCTCAAGGCCAGCCTAAACTGCACAAGATACCCTGTCTCAAAAAGATGAAAAGAGGGCTGGCAAGATAGCTCAACAGTCTAAAAGCACCTGCTTAGGCAGCCTAGGCAAAGCTCAAGGACCAAGGTTCAATCTCTGGCACCAAAGGCTACCCCGGGATAGGTTGAGCCAGCCACAAAAAAAAAAAAAAAAAAAAAAAAAAAAGATGAAAAGAAAAACACAGGGCTGGCCAGATAGCTCAGTGGATTAAAGCATCTTCTTAGACAGATGTGTAGACCTGGGCTCAATCCCTGGCGTGCCGTGCCAGCCTCACCCCTGGGGCACACTGAGACTGCAATTGAGACTGAGCACAGTGGCACACGCCTATAATCCCAGTACTTGGAGGCTGAAAACAGAAGAATAACTGAGTCAGATCTGTGTGTAGTGAGAACCTGTAGACTCTGTGCTAAATACACAAAAATTTAAAAAAAAAAGAGAGAGAAAGAAAAGAAAAAAGAAAAATAAAGAATTATAGGATTAGAACAGTCAGCATAAGATGTGTGTTAAAGCCAGAGTAGTGGTCATGGTCCTGGAACTGGTAAGGATGAAACCTCCTATACCAACTAGAATGGGGAAGAAGAAAATAAAGGGACAGTATGCTGCCAGAACACTGCCACTTGTAATACCTCACACTCAGTGCTGCTTAAAATTACTGATATTAGAATTAAAGACTGTCTTCCCACAGAGGAAGAATTCATTAGAAATCAGAAGCCTCCAAAACCCTCTAACTCCCCCAAAACTGATCTCATAAATATGAAAGTAGAACTCAAAAATCAAAGGTAAAAATATTTGAAGAGATAAAAGAAAACATGTAAGTAAATACATAAAACACTTAATGAGCTCAAAGATGATCTAATTAAACAAATTAATTAAACAAATAAAATCTAACTGAAAAGCAACAAAGAGGTTCAGGGATATAGCTCAGTAACACAGTGCCTGTCTGGCAAGCACAACGTCCTGAGTTTAATTCCCAGCATGCGTGCGCGCGTGCACACACACACGCGTGCGCACACATACACACACACACACACCAAGAAAAGCAATAAAAAAAAAAAAAAAAAAAAGCCAGGCATGTTGGTGCACACCTGATGAGGCAGGAGGATGAGGCAGGAGGTTTGCTGTGAGTTCAAGGCCAGCCTGGGCTACAAAATGAGCTCAAGGCCAGCCTGAGCTACATAGTGACCCTGTCCAAAAAGAAAAATAAACAAACAGACATCAGGGTTAAATCACACCACTGAACAAATGAATTTAACAGATAGCTATAAGAGCATTTTATGAAACAACAAAATACACTTTTCTCAGCAGTTCACAGAACTTTTTCCAAAATAGACACCATCTTGGGTCATAAAGTGTGCATAAAGGTGAAATAATTCTCTACATATTGATGGATAAAACAGAATTAAGTTTAAAAATCAACAGCAAAAGAAGCCAATGAAACTATGCACACACATGGAGTTAAATATTGCATTACTGAATAATGAAAGGATCACTGAAGAAACCAGGAAAGAAAAAAAATGGAAGCACAACATACCAAAACCTATGGGATTCAAAAAAAGCAGTTCTTTTTTTTTTTTCTTTTTTTGTCTTTTTGAGACAGGGTCTCACTATGCAGTTCAGGCTGGCCTTAAGCTCACTTTGTTTTTTTTTTTATGTCTTTTTGAGACAGGGTCTCACTATGCAGTCCAGGATGGCCTTAAGCTCACTTTGTAACTCAGGCTGGTCTCAAACTCACAACAATCCTGCTGCCTCAGCCTCCCGAGTGCTGGGATTACAAGCATGCACCACCACGCCCAGCAAAGAAAGCAGTTCTAAAAAGGATGTTATAGCAGTGAATGCATATATAAAAAGAACATATCAATCCCAGATAAATAACCTAGTGAAGCTCAAGGTCCCAGAAGAAGAAAAAAAAAATCTGAAACTAGTAGAAGGAAATAAATTATAAGAATCAAAGTGGAGAGCCGGGCGTGGTGGTGCATGCCTGTAATCCCAGCACTAGGGAGGCTGAGGCAGGAGGATTGTTGTGAGTTCGAGACCAGCCTGAGCTACAAAGTGAGCTTAAGGCCAGCCTGAACTGCACAGTGAGACCCTGTCTCAAAAAAGACAAAAAAAAAAAAAAAAAAAAGAATCAAAGTGGATATTAATAGAATAGAGCCTTAAGAAATACACAAAGGAACAATAAATCAAAAAGTTTGTTGTTCTTTAAAATGATGGGAAAACAACCTGGTGATAACGGCAGACAGGAAGGTGGGGAGAGAAGGGGAAGTAAAGAAGATCAGAATGTGGTATGTATATGTACCAATTTCCTCACAATTAATGTATTTACTATGTATCACAGACACACTAATAAAATGGGGGAAAAAAATCAGGCCTACACCCTCTGTGACAAGCAGATGTTTAATGTACACAGTGCAGGATTCATGTCCTCAGGTGTGGAAACATACCTGATGGAGGTGAGGAGAGGCATCTGGGAAGACACACAGCTGCTGTCGAAGATCCTGCAAAACCGAGATCAAGAATGGAGTAACATGTCCAGGTGTGGTGGCACACGCCTGTAATGCCAGTGCTGGGGAGGCTGAAAACAGCAGGATCACTAGAAGTCCGAGCTACACAGACTTTTGTACAAAATATATTTAAAAAAAAAGAATGGAGTAACATACTCTTTATTATCCCAAAACATGTTTGGATAATATAAATGTATATAAGACACTCACTGGTGTATGGCAATCAAATTCTAAACTCAGTTAATATTTTTAATAAAATTTATACATTACAAAATTTAGCACTTGCAATTGAACAGACATAATCTATTTAAACACTCTTACCCCAAACTTAAAATGAACATTCCAAAGAAACAGGACTCTACAGCTCCATTAAGACATATTGTAATATGGAACATACACAAAAAATGCAGTCTGAAAATGCAAACTTATCTGTAAGTCAGTGCATGTGCCAAAAGTAATTTTCCTATGAGAGCCATCAGGTGAGGGTCTCATAGTGTTGGCGAAGACGGTGCAAAGAGTAAAAATGAAGAGCACCAAGAAGAGATGTCCAGAGGCTGTGCTGAGTACCCTGGTGGGAGGAAAACACACTTCTCACCAAATCCTCCCCTTCAGAAACAGTTTCAAAGCAGTTTTCAGGCATGAGATTGTAGCAAGAGGTTCTTGCCTAAATTACTAGAAAGCAAAATTACTAAGTTACTGTAACTAAAAAGGAAATAAAATTTTAAATAAAGCCTGCCAAGAATGCCTGCCCAAATCAGATGGATATGTCAGGACAAGCTTAATAATAGGACATTTCATTTGTGTAACTCATGCCTGTTCAAACCGATGGCTTTAGGGCCAGCCAAATAGCTCAGCAGATTAGGGGAAGGGTGTTTGATCCTGAGCCTGCCATGCTGGCCCTGCCCCCGGGGCACACTGAGACTAGGTGTGCTGGCACACACCTGTAATCCCAGCAAGTAGGAGGCTGTAAACAAGAGAATCATTCGGATCTAGTAGTGAGGCCCTGAACATCCTGCAGACTCTTCCCTAAAATACAAAATAAATAAATAAATAAAAATAAACTGATGGCCTTCAATGTAGCTTGACATGTTTAACTCCTGTAGGTACCCATGATGTCACCCAACCCTCCAACCACGATGCACCAAATCTGTCTTTGTGCTTCCCCTATAAAAGTCCCAAAACCTTGCCAGGTGTGACTCTAATGCTCTGAGAGTGATCCCAGTCAAGCCCACACTGGTATAAATAAACTTAAACCTTCTCAGTGCTATTTCATCTCACATTCTGTCCATTTTCAGTGACATGCCAAGACTCAACCATGCAGAGCAAACAAACAGGAATGGGACAAATAGGCTTCAGAAAAAAGAAAAGTTTATAGGTAGAAAGGGACACAAGAGACGCCATCCCTTCCATGGTGACTGACTTTCTTCATCTCTCAGTGACACAGTCTCTGAGGAACTAATGGGGCACTAGAGCCACACTTTAGACCAGGATCTACCCAAGCAGGAATGAGAGACCATTAAGAGCCAGGCCTTGGGGGCTGGGGAGATAGCTCAGTAAAATAAGCACTTGCCTGGTAAGCACAAAGGCCTGAGTTCAATCCCCAGTTCAACCGAACAAAAAAAAAAAAGAGCTTGGCCTATATAATACATTGACTGAATAATAAATGTACTCCAAATTCACATAAGGTAAAACACTCAAACTGAGAAGAGCTTGCAATTTTACACAAAGTTGGAATTCTAGAAGAAAACAAAATCATTTGGTAGGGCTGGCCAGATAGCGCAGTGGACTAAAGCACTTGCTTGGGCATAGCGCAATGGCTGGGGTTCAATCCCTGGTATGCTGTGTGGGCCCCACCCTCACAGTGTGCTGAGACAGCAACTGAGACTGGGCATGGTGGCACACACCGATAATCTCAGTGCTTAGGAAGCTGAAAGTAGGAGAATCACTATGAGTCCAATCTACTCTACTGTAGTTAGACCCTGTAGACCCTGTACTAAATACATTTTTAAAAAGGGCCAGTCAAATAGTTCAGAGGATTAAAGCTCCTGTAAGCACGTGCAGGAGCTACGGGTTCGATCCCTGGGCCTGCTGTGCAGGCCCCATCCCTGGGGTGCACTAGGACCCCAAATGAGACTGGGCATGGTGGTGCACACCTGTAATCCCAGGTCTTAGGAGGCTGTAAATAGGCGGATCACTACGAATTCAATCTA
This sequence comes from Ctenomys sociabilis, assembly GCA_004027165.1. Classification (NCBI taxonomy): domain Eukaryota; kingdom Metazoa; phylum Chordata; class Mammalia; order Rodentia; family Ctenomyidae; genus Ctenomys; species Ctenomys sociabilis. Next base: position 4,493 of record PVKA01001836.1, on the reverse strand, counting down.
GTACAGTGTTTATTTTTGGCTGGCTCAGGATACCTGCAGGGCAGGTCCGGTATAGCTTGAGGATTTGGGAATCAACCACAACATCCTGACTGCTTTGTTTAATCAGTCACTTAAACAATTGAACTAAGCTAATGGGCAAGCCCCTTCTTTTTTCTTTTTTGAGACAGGATCTCAGTATGTAGCCCAGGCTGAGCCTCCTTCCTCTGCCTCCTGAATTCTGAATTTACAGATATATGCCACCATGGTGGCTCACATCTCTTAAAATTGACATTTTCTGATAGGTTTCTGGAGTACAAATTGCTCAATCATTATGGTAGTGGTCTAACATGGGTGAAAATTCACTTCTGTCTTCTCCCCTCAGTCCTACATACTACTTCCCCTTCCCAAAAAAAGTACAAGGGAAGCTCCAATCAAATCAGCTCCTTAATGCCCCTCAAACTTTGCCCCTAGCATAAGTCTGTATCACCCCAGGTCCCTCTGTCTCAGGTCAGAGGATCCCTGCCATTTCCCTGCAGTCTTCTCTGTGTCCTCAATAAAGGCCTCAATTTTCTTCTTTTGCCTCTCTCTTGTGCTGAAAACCCTGACATTCTATACTTTTTGTTCAAGTGATTTTAAAATCAATTTTTAGGAAGTAACTATAGAAAATAATTAAGACTGGGGATATAGCTCAACAACACAAGGTTCAAAGTTCAATTCTTGATACAAAAAAAAAAAAAAGAATCAAAGCTAAAACCTGAGAAACATAACCACTAGTCTATACAGAAGCCAAATCTTTGCTGTTTTTCTGCCTGCCCATGGTCATTTCCACTCAGCACTTGCAGGACAGACCCCAATATTCCCAAAGCTTCTCTGTCCCCTACAACTCTCCTTTCCAAGACACACAAAGCTGGATTTCTGGGCTTCTTCAATGCTGAAAGGCTAACCATTACTCCCCATAATAGCTTTGGGGGAGCCCCAAAGCTAATTAATAAGAAGCCATTAAATACAGATCACTAGAGTAACATATCAGTACTTGATGAAAAATATGTTACATCTTAAGCCTAAAATGTTTGATATTCAGACAGATAGTGAGGTTAAGCTCAACAGCCTAAGTTGTACAGTAATAACAATAAGCTTCTCTTTTGGAATGTTAAAAACCTAAGTTTGCAAACCAAAACTTAAGAGAAAAAGGAGGGCAGCGAGGACAGCCAACATTTTGGCCCTAACCTTTCAAGGGCAATTAAGACTCCAGGACATATGAGAACCTGTACTGTAAAATCATGCAACTCAGTTGTGTCCCAAATTTTCTGATCAAGGAGATTATGGGGCCAAAGAGCAAAGTGATTGACAATGTAGAGTGTGACTAAGGAGAATCACATGGAGAGAAAACATTCTCTAGGCTTTCACAGAGAGCAAATTGGTCAAGCAATGGCCATGACTCATCCACATGGCTGACACAGACAAAGGATCTACTAACTGCCGTACAGGGCCTCAGGATAAATCCTGAGGGGCTTTGACTGACCTTAATTAGATACAAAAGCTACAATTCTTTTTACATAGGTCTTGCTTTATCTTGGTCTTAACCATCCAGCAGAAAAGTATAAAAACAAAGTATAAGAAGTAAAGCCAGCCGGGCGTGGTGGCACATGCCTGTAATCCCAGCACTGGGGAGGCTGAGGCAGCAGGATTGTTGTGAGTTCGAGACCAGCCTGAGCTACAAAGTGAGCTTAAGGCCAGCTTGAATTGCATAGTGAGACCCTGTCTCAAAAAGACAAAAAAAAAGAAGTAAAGCCATATTATTATGCTGAACTGTAAAAAACTCAAGTCAACAACTTCTGATACTGCCAGACATATGGAAAACCCAATACTATTATGGACTACTGGACTATTTTGGAATTTTTTGCTGAATTCACACACCTATAATATTTAAATGATAAAACTAACTAAACACAAAAAAAAGGGGGATACGATTGAATGACCATTTTACATCTGTAGATTCAAAATAGTTAAGATAGATATACAGCTACTTTCTCTTAATGAATAGAGGGATCTGTTCTAATAGTGTTTTTAAATAGAATATCATATCTGCATCCTGTACAATAAATATGCACTAAGAAAACAATATGCAATGTATTAATTATTGAAACTGTCCTACTAATTTGATTTGAAACTGTCTCACTGCTATTTGTTTTTCAATAAAATTATGGAAAAAAAATACAGGTCACTGGGCTAACTATGCAGAAGATTGAATGTAGCCTCATGTTTCTTACCATGCAATAAACTAAAATCAAAATGGATCAAAAATCTAAACATTGAAAAAAAAATCTGCTGGAAGATAAAATAGGTAAAACTTTTGAAGACAAAGATATAGGCAAGGATTGTCTGAACAGAATCCCAGTTGCAAATGGAATCATGGTCAGGCATAGTGGCACATGCATGTAGTCACAGAGCTCTGGAGGCTGAGGCAAGGAGATCACTACAAGTCTGAGGTCAACTTGGGATACATACTGCATTTGAGGCCGTCTGAACTGTATAGCAAGACCATTTTTTTTTGTTTTTGTTTTTTAAAACCATTTCTCAAATAAAAAGAATTCCACCAATTCCCTATAATGAAGTTAGTCATTACATACTGAAAACATATTCTAATAAGAAGTTAAAAAATAATAATTGTTTTAAAGTAAACATCTTTAAGTAAAGCCTAGCAGGTGGTGCATGCCTGTAATCTCAGCACTTGGGATGCTGAGGCAGAACTGTCATGAGTTTCAGGCCAGCCTCACCTTACATAGTAAGATAACTGTCTCCACAAAAAGTCACTGGTATTTGGGAACCTAAATATGAATGCAAAGCCCTAACACTAGCAATTAAACAAGAATAGTAGTAAGCAAAGCTTCTGCTTTACTGACAGTGGTTACATACTCTTCAAATTTCTTAAAAACAAGTAGTACAGACCTTGAACACCTGTAAACCCTTCCCTAAAATACAAAAAAAAAAAATTCTTAAAAGCATATCTGTCTTCCCAGTTTACCTCAGCTTACAATCTGCACATGTGGTGACCACTCTGTTACCAGTAACAGGTGAGAAGTAGGCGGAAGCAATGCTCTTCGTGTGTTCAGTCACAGACACCAAAGGCTGTCTTCTCTTGGAACTCAGGTACCTCCCATCATAGACATTGATGTCCCTTTGGTAGAAAAACAAAGATTAATGTCACCACTGTGTATGCAGTGAGTACTAGAACAGGGCTGAATATTGAGGGCCAGAGAGATAGCTCAGTAGAATAAGCGCTTGCCTGGCAAGCACAAGGTCCTGGGTTCAATCCCCAGTACCACAAAAGAAAAAGAACAGGGCTGAATATAAACTAGATACTCAAATATCTGCCACACTAAAGAACATTTTAGAAAGGACCCTCTAATCTTTTTTCTGCAATTTCATTTATTTTAAAATATTTTTTTCTGCACAAATTATTCGCTGAGACTTTTTTTGTATTTAGGACAGGGTATACAGGGTCTCACTGCGTAGGACTCACAGTGATCCTCCTGTTTACAGTCTCCCAAGTGCTGGGATTACAGTAGTGTGACACCACACCCAGTCTTGATCCCTGTCTCATGGTAGGCCCTGTCAGCCCAAGCAGGTGCTTTAATCCGCTGAGCTATCTGACCCCACACTGGGGGTATTTTTGCATCCAATATTTTCTTACCAATAAAATACTAGCCACAACTGTTATCACTGCACTCAAGAAGCTGAGGCAAGAGAATCAGTTAAGTTCAAGGCCAGCCTCAGCTACATGCTAAGTTCAAAGTCAACCTAAACCACACAGCTAGACTATTTCAACAAATCAAATAATAAAACAATGAATATTCAAAAATCATCAGTGTTGTGTTCTTTCTTCTGATGACACCAATGAGACTTTGAAATGTTTCTCTAAATGTTTTCTCATAATTTATAACTAACCAAGTACCAACAATTATTGAACTCACTTAGAAGATCAAACCACTCCATGGACCAAAAAGAAAAATAACCTGCTGGCTTACAAATATAACTATATGAATATTAGAAAAAGAAATTTTTTCTTCTCTAATTTCTTGGGAGTCACTGATTCTTCAATAATGTATTATTTAACTTCCATGGTTACCTAGTCAGAGTCCTCTTTCTAAATTATAAACACTTGCTGGTGCTGCTTGTGTGCTCGTTCGGTGCGGACCTGGTACCTCTTTTGTGAAGCGGCAGCTAAGAAGACTCGGGCGTTCGCTATGGCCGACGAAAAGCCCAAGGAAGGAGTCAAGACTGAGAACAACGATCACATTAATTTGAAGGTGGCGGGCAGGATGGTTCTGTGGTGCAGTTTAAGATTAAGAGGCATACACCACTTAGTAAACTAATGAAAGCCTATTGTGAACGACAGGGTTTGTCAATGAGGCAGATCAGATTCCGATTTGATGGACAGCCAATCAATGAAACAGACACACCTGCACAGTTGGAAATGGAGGATGAAGATACAATTGACGTGTTCCAGCAGC
>PVKA01001835.1:74169-136785 GCA_004027165.1 Ctenomys sociabilis | reverse complement strand
TTTAAAAAAAAAAAAAAAAAAAAACTTTAAAAGCAAATGAAAAATGTTTTTCATTTGTTCTTTTTGCCAATGCTTGTAAATTACTTTTTTTTTTTGGTGGAAGTGGAGATTGAACTCAGGACCTTGTGCTTGCCAGGCAAGCACTTATTCTACTGAGCTATTTCCCCAGCCCCCTTGTAAATTACACACGATAGACAGATTTTTCACTAGAACCAAGGCTACCCTACAAAATGACTATTCCTCAAACATGTTTTCTAGGTGTAGCTGGCTGTTGATCTTGGAGTCTTTCCCAAGAACCTACCTTCTCAATTAATTATGGATGAGCAGTTGCTGTTTGCCAGCATCTAATTGAGGATTTTTGTATGTAGATCTTGTTCCAATGGTTAAAGGTACCAAATTAATAGTTACCACAGGTTATCAGTGTCTAGGTTTTGTTTGATGTACTGTTATAAGTACTGTTACTTATAATACTTTAACCAGAGTTTCATGTCTGTTATAATCAATTTTTCTCCCTTGTAGAACGACATTGTAGAATGACACTGTAAAACGACATGTCTGGGGTCATAGTTATTGCCATAATCCAGAACTTAGACACTGGGTTCTGGGCCAAATAGAAAGCCACTTCTTATTGATAATTAATTTGGAACCAGAAGATACCTAGAATAGCATAAATAATTATGGGCAACAAAGGCACGATAGGGGACATAATAATCCCTAACTTGAAATTATGTGACAAAGATACTATGATAAAAAGAGCATGGTACTAACAAAATGCAAACCCAAGATTAGAAGTTTGTACACAGCTCCAAATATGGCCTCCCTATCTTTGACAAAACTACTACCCACCATCATGGGAAGAAAGCCTCTTTAATAAATAGTGCTAAGAAATCTGGATTTCCACAAGCCAAAGACCAAAATCACACGCATATTTCTCACCATGCACTAAACTAAAATCAAAATAGATCATAGATCTAAATATTAAAACAGAAACACTAAATCTCCTGGAAGATAAAATAGGTAGAACTCTTGAAGACATGGCAAAGACTCTGTGAACAAAACCCCAATCACATGAGAAATATTACATAGAGTCAAAAATGGGGATGTCATTTCATTAAAAAATGCCTCCACATCATGAGTGAAGAGGCAATCCACAATGTGCGAAAAATGTTTACCAGATCTTTTTCTTAGACAAAGGACTAATGTCTAGAACATATGAAGAACTCAACAAGCTCAAGTCCCTCAGCTCTAGAGACCTAATTCAAAAATGGCATTTGAGGAAGTAGAAATAGCAAACACATATATGGAAAAATGTTCAACTTTATTGATAATCAGAGATGAAAATTAAAATGATGTTCAGATTCTATCTCCATGAAGAATATCTATTTTCAAGAAATAAACTAATAATATACGTTGGTAGGACTGTGGAGGAAAAGAAACACTTCTCCACTATTGGTGGGAGTGTAGAACAGTATAACCAGAAAAACAGTGTGAAGATTCCTCAAAAACTAAAATTAGAGGTTCCACATTTGACCCAGCTATTATACTTCTTGGTATCTTCCAAAAAGAACTAAAAACATTGTACCACAGTATTATATGAATACCCATGTTCATAGCAGCACAGTTTATAATAGTTAAATCTTAGAAACAATCCAAATGCCCATCGATTGATATATATCAGCCACAAAGGAGGATAAACTTGGCATGCCTAAGTAAATGGATGCACCTTAAAGCCATACATAGTATTAAGTGACAAATAAGACACATGTATGTAAATAGCATATTGTTTCACTGGTGTGAGAAACTAGAAGTGCAAATGAGCACCATATCTACGCTAGCTATTGTGAAATATGGATGAAATATTCAAATGGATAGGGAAAGCAAGGAGGAGAGATGAAAAACAAAGAAGAAAATAGGAAAGCAGAAACAAAGCTTTTGTAAATAAGGAGAAGAAGGGCTGAAGGGAGAGGAGCTGGATGGGATCTTGATCTTCTATCTAGATACACCATGTACAAGTACAAATTCCCTAATGCGCTACAATGAGTGTGATCAGCAGGTATATCTGAAAGTTATCAACAAAATTAACAAATGTTTAGAAAAGATAATTCAGGCAGATTCAGCGGTGAGGTTGGGTGGCGTGTGTTGGCTGTAGAGGGTTTTCTTCACTGTGAGGCAGTAGCACTGGGCTAGGGTCAGGTCATGGGGGCCTTGAGGGTGTACTTTGGATACTTGAATTCTGTCTAGTTGTGAACCATGAAACAATTTTTGAACTGTCCTTTGGAAAATTAATTTGAAATTTAGACTATCATGGTTATGTGGAATGTAAGATTCATGGTAGATCTGTCAATTCATTTTTGTTCAATACAGTACAATAACCACTGATCTAGATGCAGGGGCATGGTTTTGAGGTGTTTTGGAGGGCTATAGAAATAAATACGTTATTTCCATTGACTTCATGGGGGTTCAAGAGGTACTGTATTGGTTACTTTCTTCTTGTTGCTAACACAAAATATCTGACACTCAGAATTAAGGAAGGAAAGGTTTGTTTAGCTCAGTTTGTAGGAATTTCAGTTTGTAATCAGCTGGCACCAACGCACTTTGGCATGGCAGAAGGGCAACAGTTCATGGCTGCAAAAGAAAGCAAAATTGAGAAGGGGGAGAGAAGGATGCTATCCCTCCCTTATATTGTTCTTAGACCACCTACCCTAGGGCACGTGTGTCATTCACACCATCTCCATTTCCTCCATTTTCACAGGACAAGGCTATTTACAAAATGAGGACCCTGACTCTCTACTCAGTCACTGAATTAAACTTCTAAATTGCTCAGGTTGACACAGTGAATCAACCATCACATCATCTTAAACTATAAATAGTCACCCTAGGGCATACCCTCTACACTCTAGGATAAGGAACGATTCACTTAGTTCAGCTTCTAAACTTCTCAAGTTTACCCACTCTATCAACCGTTACAGGTAGTGCATTACAGAGAGCTAACAAGTTCTATGAAAACACACAGGATAGGGATATCAATTCTTGAAGAGCGCATTTCATCTCTTAGCAAAGACAAACATCTTCAGCTGCCAGACTGTACAGTTGGCTTTCAAATCAGGCCATGTGATTTGTGAAGGTAATAAAAGTGCACAGATCAGCAATCATAGGCAGTCCTTCGCTTGGAAAGTGTTTCTCATTATTGGTCTTGGGTTGTCTTTTCAAAGAAATATATTGATTTTGAACATTGAAGAAAGCAAAACGTAGCCACGAACAAAGCCTATGATCAACTATTCCATACCCATTATGACTAAGTCAATGAGAATATATTTGGGTCAGTAATACTTAAATCCAACATTTCTACTGACCATATTATATGAAGCAGAAGTCATCCAGAAGCCTAGGGAAATGGAAAATCCAATAAATAAGCCAAGGCAGGTGAGCCATCACTGAATATTCGAGTTACCTTTCCATGTACAGCCACTTCATACAGCCTGCCTTGACATTTAGGTAATAGCACATGGAATGGTCAGTAAGCCCCATCTTGCAAGTTGAGACCCAAGAGAGCCTCAAATATTTGGAGTAAAATTCAAATGAGGCCCCAGTAATGAGCTCAGCTTCAGAAAAGAAAGCCATCATCCTGGCACAGGGGTCTTGCAGAATCGAATGAAGCATGCAGGCCAGGATCCTCTGCGTGGTTCAAACACAGCAGCTCCACTGCTCATCTCAGCACAGGAGAGCATACAGTTGTCAAAGCAGCAATGACCATGCTGAAGTCAGGCACACCTTAATGTTCAAATAGGTAATATCTTTTGTACCAAAGTCAGCAAAAAGTAACTTATCAGAATTTCCCAGTTGTCATGAAATCTACATAAAATCACTTTGAGTCAGCACACTGATCATAGGCCAACAGCAGGGAGAAAATTAAGCTTAGGACGTTTAATTATTGAAAGAGATGGAAAGAAAGCACAGCACACCTTTAGCAACTATGCAGAGAATGTAAGCCTAAAGAAGAAAAGAAATATTTTCCTCTTGATATCCAGAAGATCTACATAGAGAGTATGGTCTAAGACAAAGATAAAGGGTGCTAGGCTAAAATCCCTAAAGGCTGGGGAGATAGCTTAGTAGAATAAGCACTTGCCTGGGAAGTGCAAGGTCCTGAGTTCAACCCTGAAACAAACCTTTTCTTAGGAAAAGTCTTCAAGCTGTGACTTAAGCTTCAGAGATATTGATAGCCATACCTTTCCCAGACAAGGTGTTAGAAAGATAGGGAAGAAATGTTCTCTCTTGCTGAATTTTATGAGATAGCCAGATCATTTAAGATAAAAAAAATTATTTTAGTCTTTCCTATATTGTGATGTGCTTGTCATCACCTCATACTGCCATCACAATTTCTACTTGCATCTGCTTACAACCGTGTCATTCTCTACCACACATCCTGGTGCCAATTAAAACATTGTAAATTTATTCGTAAAAGAAATGGGCTCATATAATCAAAATATTAATAATGTTGTAGTAATGCAAATTTAAATGCCTCTGAGACAAGCTATACCATACAACTCTGCGTTCTGCCAGAGTTTAATGACAAAGAAATACTGACAAGAACAAACAAATGAAAAACATTTCTTGATACCATGCACTTAGCACTAGTGGAAACACAGATAGAGTCACAGTGAAGTATAACCAAAAATAAAATGGACAGGAGACTGGAGACCACCAGTGGTCAAGGTGCAGGCAATCTGAGTTCACCTCTGTCCTTATCTGGTTGTACTTCCCTGGGAAAAACATTTCTCCTATCACTGTTTTCTCATCTCAAAATACTTTGGAAAGTAGGAAGGAATCTACTTGTGTAAGAGATGACTAGAGCATGAACCAAAAGTCCTTTTTATTTAGCTCTCTGATGTGTGTGGTCTTTATTTTTGCACTTATATTTGAATATGGATGTGTCTGGTGCTCTGGGAATTCAAAACACTTCAAATCACGTAATGAAGCCATGCTGTGAACACTTAATTAATTTAGAGTAGGTGCTAATTCTTAATAAGAACTTTAAAACATGGTTTTGTGAATAAATCATAATTCAGAGAATCCACCCACAAACAAATGAGATTTCCCTGTAGCTTAGGAAGACCCACTTTAAACAGGACCTGAAAAAGAAGTCAAGATGCTGTACTTCTAGGTGTCTATGGTGAGTGACCGCTCAATGTGAGGATAACATTTCTAAGCTAGGAGGCATCCCTTGCACCAACACCTGCATTAAGATATTATTCCATGAACTCCTGCTAGAGCAAAAATCACACATGTGCTCATTCATTCTTCTGTCAGTGGATTCTCTTAATCGTTCAGTGAACAGTGAAAGAATATGTGGTTGGAGAGGGCAGATGAACTGAGAGTGATTGAGAACCACACCTTTCCTGGACAAGGGCGGATGTCTGGATTGGCAGTGTGCATAATATTTCTGAATACAGAAATGATAACACAAGACCTTGGCCCATGGAGTATTAAAGGCAATGAGATCAGTCATGTACAGATCAGTCATGCTGTTTTTAGGAGCTGGGAAAGAACCTAGTGACCAGACTGTCCTAGGGAAGGTGAAGAATACTTCAAAAGGAAAATCACAGTCAACAGGAAGGTAAAATAGAAACAAACAGACATCACAGGCAGCCAAGAGGCAGAAAGGAAAGCATATTCCAGAGTCGGGGAAGGTTGTTGTAGAAATGGGAAAGAGTAAGTGAATTTGGAGGGTTCCTAAAACCCAAAATTTATTATTGGTAGAGAATATTAGAGGGCAGCAGAGAAAATGGACTAAGAAATAAAAAGGAGCCATTTCTTAGGAGAGTTACAATGAAGTTGAAATGGAACCATGGGAGAATTTTAATGATGTGATCGAGTTTGTGTGCTGAGCGCTACAAGAGGACACTGTACGTGTAGCCAAGAGGTAAGCCCCATCATCAGGGGTGGTCCTCAGGCACAGTACTCATATGCAGCATCGCAAAGGAGACTGTAGGTAAGAACCATGCAAGTGTTTGACTGTGATGGCTCAGGTAGGTGAGCCAGAGAAGGCTGGCAGCTTTTCAGAAAGCCATTTCAGCTTCATTACACTAAAACTCAACATGTAATTTGTCTTCCACAATTTCTAAAGGAATTCCTATAAAGACTGTGATAACATAAGAAGGTATCCAAAACAAATTGGAGTGAAAGCATCCCTATCACAAATACAAGCTTCAGGCCCGGAGTCGCCCCAGTTCCCTGATATCCCAAGCCTACAAACAATGGTTTTGTGTGGATTCAGCCCAAACTGACATTCCTAACAGCAGTTTCTATGGAACTCAGTAAAAATGGTGCCAGAGACATGTGAGCAGAAAGAGTACAGGGGAAGAAAGGGCTGTAAATGAATCATCTCTGCGACCCTTTTCTTCTGATAGCTGGGGTCTTTCCCCTCCATAAAATACTGCAGAGAAACAGCCCTATAGCTACCCAGTATCCAGGGGAATAGCCCAGCTGTTCTTTTCATGTATGCACCTAACTTATTTCAAGGGTGTTTTTGTTTTATTTTTACAGCTGCAAAGTGTTAGGAATCCAAAAAGAGCTGCCAGGAGCACAATCAGACGAATTAGCCGAGGGCTGGTTTGCACGGTATATTCAGCACTGCTCTAAATAAGTTCCCTGTGTGCTTGCTGAATACCCGGAGCGATCAGAGCTGTTTCCCAAACACAGTCAGAATGGTGATTTCTCCATTTGCAGCTGCTTATTTGATTTTTAAAAAGACCCTTCACCACATTTTCTCATTGCATTGAAGAACCATTATATATGCACATATACAGAGTGAGGTTGCTGTTATGAGAAGAAAAATGAAGACATTGACAGTCCCAGAAAATCTCGTGAAGACCACTCATAGAATTGAGGCGACTGCAGGTGCTCCTGAGTTTGTGGATCTGTTACAATAATCAGCCCATAATAAATTTCTATAGTATTATATGCTATTTCCTTTGACTTATGCTATAATGTTCAAGAAATATTTCACTCCCAATCAAAGAAACCCAGTAGTCTGGCCAGAATACTTTTGATGAGGAGCTGGTTGGACTAAAAGCCAAACCTGTGGCTCTCTGGAATCTATAAACCCTGGGGGACTTATCCAGCTTTCTCAATTTGGCAGCAGGTCATGGCTCTTAGGGTCCCTTGTGTTGCAGCTGCCATTGCTTCACAGACCACAGAGCTGTCATTGCATTGATTCCACACATGCAACTCTGGACTCAGCCTCACAGTGCTGCCTATGCAGCCACAGCCACTCAGGCCACTGCAGTGGTTGGTCAAGCTCACGTGAAACTGTTGTGATGAGGCCACTGAACATGAGATCTGTTTTTGACTTATCTTACTGAGCTTTCCATATTTCTACATTTCCTTCTTATCTTCTCTAGGTGTACACTACTATTTTGCTTAAAGCAGTGTTCTTTGCTTTTCTCTGTGATATTTGTTTTCTTTATAGTTAATAATTTTTGATTGGCCTAATATTAAGTAAAATATATCATTGTAATGCCACAGAAATATAAGTGTGACTCTCAGGGACATGTACCCAGTGAATCAGATGTTCTCAGAGATACCTCCATGTGTCATTGCAGGTTATCTGTGGGCCTTCAAATGAAAGTGTCAGCTCAGGGACTCCTTGATTGGTCTCCACCAGTATTCACTGAAAACTCCATAGGGTTTATTTATTTATTTTTATTTTTGTTTTATTGAAGTACAAATATCAATGAGGCAGTTTTAAGATACCTTGACAAGAAGAATTTGATAAATTAATACATTGCAAACTGTTTTCATAATGTTTTGGTATCATAGAAGGTGCATACATGATATTATGCTTACAGACATTATTATACCATATGTCTCTTATCAGTGAATAAAGAGAGTACAGCTGTTTGTGAATCTTATTTTTTATACCTGAATTACATCAAGGATTCAATAATTAATACTTTCTACCTTGTTATTTTCCTAGTGGTTGTCCATAGTACTAGAAGCCGACATAATATCCTGTCCAATCACCATTAGTTCAAATCTTGCCTCTCATGGAATTATGTAGAAGCACACCATTATCTATCCCAACTGTACTGTCTATACACACACATCATGATTCTTCCTTTCTTATACCCCTTCCTTTGTCTACACCTGTCAGAGATGGGCACTCCATTGTCATTCAACTAACTTAGGTGCTTGAACTCCACAACACTATCCAACACAGTCCAGCATTCCACAACAATAATGAGTTATCCAAAGAAGTTGTCGACCATAGCCATTTACAGCTCAACTTAATAGTATGGCCCCACGATGTCCATAGGGTTTAATACCTTTATCATCATTTAGACTCTGAGCCCCGTGCTGGTGGTCACCACACATATGTCTTGTGCTCTATCCATGTCTTCATAATCTGGACACAAGTATAGATGCTCATTTGAAAATGGTATTCTGGGGCTGGAATGATAGTTCAGTGGTTTAAGGGCCTACCTGGCAAGTCCAAGCACCCAGTATCACATGCCATGCTGGCTCCAGAACCTGGGGTGCACTGTGCCAGCCACCAGAACGGGGAGTGGTGGCATATGCCTGTAATCCCAGAGCTGGGGAGGCTGAGACAGGAGGAGGATCACTATAAGTCTCAACTGCATAGTAAGACCCTCTGTCAAATAAATTTAAAAAATAAAAATGATATTCGGGGAACTAGGTCTCAAAAATGAGTTTAATGAAATACTGTAAATGTCCCTGTCATTTTTTTTCTGTCACTGGAACAACAACAAAAAGATATCCACAATTTAAAGAAAGAGAAGCTTATTTTGGCTTATGGTTTTTAGAGGATTAGTCCATGGTTGGCTGGATCCTTGGCAGAAAACGATTGCCAGGACCTGACAGAGGCTCATGTTCATCCCAAGGTGGCTGGAAGCAGAGAAGGAAAAGAGAACCTGTAGAGGGGACGGATGCTTCAGCCCTTCCAGGCCACACCCCAGGAATGTGCTTCTCCCAGCTGGGCTCCAGCTCCTGGCAGAACACTGAGCTGCAGGCTCAGCAGCGGGCATCCCTGCTGAGGAGCACAGCCCTCCCATGATCTGGCCACTTTGCAGAAGTGCCATCTCTGCACATGTGAGACTTTGGGGGTACCCAGTAGATCTTAACCAGAACTATGTTCATTCTCTTATGGAGTTTGTCCTTTAAATAATGAAGTATTAGTGCATTAGGCTGCTGCCAGCATTTTTGTCTCCAAGGTCAAATAACTCATATTATTACTTTCATTGAAGTAGTCCTGGGGAAATGGATCTTAGGATTAGATAAATGGGTAAAGAAAGGAACTGAGAAGCCTTCTAGAATGTAGAGGACTGTGGGCATACAAAGCTGGGTAGGCTACCCCTGTAAGAGGTTCTACGAACACAGACAACAATTCTGAGAATCTTAGAGAGTCAGATATGGAGGGAATCCTGGCCAAGGGGCACTGCATTTCCTTAGTGTAGCCTTCTGTAGAGTAAAAACCTAAAGCAAGTATTTTGGCGAACTTAGGTCAATGAGCATTTATTTACTGAATGGTTGGATTGGTCAATAAATGGATACTTTCTAAGGCTAAAACATAGATAAAATATAGACCTGGAGAAAAGCAAATTGTCATTTAAATAACAGATTTACCTATAGCCACCATGATGGGAAATTGCATGCCATGGATTGCTCTGTTTGCAAGACAAAACAGGGTGAGGAGAGAGGAAGTAGACCTTTAATTGTACATGTGGGTCAGCACACCAACAAATCTATACTTTTGAACTTGCCAGGAAAATGTAAAAGTGTTCCAAAAGTTAAGTTTTGTTTTCAAACTAAATTATGCTTTAGGATTGTGAAGGGACCCAAGGTGACACTTCAATCTGCTTTGATTGAAAATTGATTAACACTTTGGGGAAAAATGTATAACCAATTGAATTGCAAATTAAGGCAAATTAAAGTAGGCTGCTACATTATCCATCACTGGATGAATACAACAGCCACCTATTGATTTGCATCCTACCAATACCAATTCTGCCTCTGACAATCAATAATGAAGAATGTTGGTGGTCTATTCTGGAAGATTCTCTTTCAGGCTACAAAATGCAATCAGGTTACCTCATGCTACACAGACCTAACCAAAGGGCAGTCATAAGATGTGACACTTGTGGCTATTAAGTGATACGAGCTCAGAACATCCACATGTCCTCTCAGTTTCTCACGTTCTGAGCTGAGTTATATGGGTTTTTTTGTGTCTTCTTTGACTTGCATGTCTGTGAAGACATGTCTGTAAGTCTCAGCTTCTAAGGTTTAAGTAAATATGAGCAGTTTTTAACATAGACTCATGGGATCTCTCATGTTTTATGAAGGGTCTAGAAGGTGAAGAATAATGTCCTCTGTCATTCAGAGGACAAAACACATGAAAGGAGACCTGTGATGAACGTCTGAGGACGTGCCACCTTGTTTCTATTCAGCGTTAGTCTTTTGTCTGTGACTATGACTGTGTCCTTTCCTATGACAACTCCTGCTTTGCTTGTTTCCTTTCCTTGTGTCCAGGAGTGCCAGGCCCCGCAGGAAGCTCCTGGGGACAGGAAGCAGAAAGCAGCACAAAATTCAAGATAGCCACTGAAGGTTTAGGGATGACAAGGGGTTGCTGCCCTCATTCACAGAGTAGTTCAGAGTATCAGCAAGACTAAGGGCAACAGTAGGGAAAACACTGGCACCAAACGCACCCTGCTTCAGAGTTGGCAAGTCCAGGACTTGGTGAGTTCTTTACCTTTCCCATACAGGGCTGGAGGGAGGTGTGGCACTGCGGCTCCTTCAAGTCTGTCTGAGCCCGGAGGGAGTTTCCTTTTACTGCACTCTTATCTGCTTAAATATTAAAGTCCAGTCAACTAACCATATCAATAGACGTGGGTGTATTTCCATAGGCATTTCCATCTCTAAGTTTTTGGAAATGGGATCATCTCTTGATACAGAACAAGATGCAGACCTTGGCTGCAATAATGGGACCTTGGCTTAAAGGTTCCAGCGTGCATGAAAACCATGCCACAACATAGAGAGAAGAGCACCTCAACCCCTCCCACTTCACTTTTAGGGCACAGCCGCAGCACCTTGCCACCCCAAAGGCAAGCTCCTTGTGTAGCAGGCTGTGGGCTTGGCACATGTCTCAGCAGATGCAGCTGATCTCCCTGTACCGTCTGCACTCTGTCTTCCCTGGAAATCTGCCATCTGTGGCTACCAACTGGATGAACAGGGGCATCTGTGCCCCAAGCACACACTCGTGTCCCTAGTGCAGAGCTAATTGGGATCCAGCCTGTGCCCTTGGCCCCGCCTGACCATGTTCCAACCCAGTTCTGTCTACTACTTGTGCATCAGGAAAGAGACCTTGCTGACAGGAATAATCCGTTCCCTGCTTACTGTGCCCTGGCAAGAGTCAGTGATAGGATCACAGCTTACAAATACGCGTGCGCACAAATGCCTCTGACTTTATGTGTGCTTCAGAAAGGGCACTATGTTTACCCAGATCAAGTTGTACATACTTAAACAGTCCTAGGGAGGATTGTCATTTCTGGTGTATCCTCATATAGCTATGCCTGAAAAAGCAATCCAGTTTAAAGCTCAGGGGAAAAGGAAAATCGCACCCGATACAGCATCTGCAGTTCATAAAACCTCATACTACATAAGCCCCTAGTATCCTTCGAGAAACATCACCAACACCACCAGCACCAAAATTGCAGGAGAATTGTTGTGGGGCTGAGACAGGTTTTGACAGCCCAAAGCTTAAGAAAGACTCCTGCAGACAGGCTGTCTTGCTTCCCAGCTTACTAGTAATGATTCTAAAACAGCATAAGATTTCACTTTTTTTGTTTCTGCTTGAAGCATCTTCCATTCAGGTTCATCTCCTGTGTATGTGCTGTATTGGCTTTTCACTATTTTTGTTTTTAACTTTCAATATTTGGTAAGTCCCAATAAAATGGTAGAAAATGTGCTCATCCATCTTTGTTCTTCTTTAATAGAGATTTGTTTCAATCATGCTGTTATCTGCACTAGAAAATAGCAGGCTCATAGAATCTAAATGTGCAGCTCAAAAATGTGCACACCGCAGAAAGCAAATCTCAGAGAGTGAGCCACACTGGCCTGAGGCCTCCAAGATCTTATGAAAATGTATGTCTGAGGCATTATTGTCACCCCTCACCTACCTGCAAGGACGCAATCAAAATTAAGTCAAGTGTCCTCCCCTTGTGGCTCAAACTAACATTAACCAGATGAAGACAGAAAAAAGACTGTTTTTCGCACCTACATATATTCTAACTTTAGTCCTGAAGCAGAAGATTCTGGAATTTCCCACCTCTGAAGAGAAAGCGTGTTCTCTCCCAGGATATGTAACTGCTGGCACATATTTCCCCCTTGATTCCATTTTATCCCTGCATCTTTTTTATTTGTCACAAGCCCTTTGAGGAAAATGATGTGCTTAAGATAAAGGCAGTGTGTTCTGCCTCGTACTGCTGAAGGGAGCTGGTGGAGAAATGAAGGGCTTTTCAGACTTTCCTAATTTAGTAGCGGGGAATCCCCAGTGATGGGCTGCGTGGTAAGAAGATCAAATGGTTGGAAATGCAGAAGTGAGTCTGCTTGGTTTCTGAAGCCAAGAACACTTCCAAAGCAGGCTTTAGTAGGCAGCGTGGAGAGGCAGCTGCTGCTCAGCAGAGGGGACTGCTGGTTGCTACATGTTTTTATTATCTTAAAATCCTCACACCTGCCAGAAGCACCTCCCTTTGGAACAAGCTTGGCTCATCTTGGCCCTCTCCCTTCTGGAAGCAAACACAGAAATGGGAAGCGCTCAGTGTAGGCAAGGGAATTTGCACATGTTCAAAATATGGAGACAGCCATTGCCCCTTTCAGCAGAGCTGTCACAGAAGTCTCCTGTGTTGCCGGGCTGCCATTTGGACACTCTTCAAACAGCATGAAGACTCTCAGGACCACACACTATGCTGCCCAAAAATAGTTGACAGAATCAGAGAGTCCCCTTGGGCCTGTCCTGAGGAACCAGCAATTTGCTCTATAGACTGTCACCCTTATGCATGCATCTGAACACATTCATACATACACATAGACACATGCATGTATGTGTCTATACACATATGTAAAATGCAAACACCTGTACATATGTATATATAATTGCTCTTAATCTGAAATGTCATGTTTAGGGTAAATGTTTACAAAAGCACAAAGAGAGCATGTCCTTGTAAATTGACCTTTCCTGGCAGCTCTTTCTGTCTGCCAGTACTGTCATTGTTCATTGCAGCATCCCTGTTCTCATCAGTATTGCCAGTCATGGCCATGGAGCAGCACGTGAGGCATCACTCATGTTCTCTAAGACCCATCATGACTGATGTGTTAGTGAAGGATGTTACACTTTGATATGAACCAATTTAGCCAGCCCTAGATGCTGAAAATACACACACTCAGTTAGCTGCAAACATAGCATGTCACAGCAGAGCCTTCAGCCCCCAACAGCCAGCTGTGTCATTTTTTTCCCACATCAACTAGTAAAGGAGACAGGCAGCTAGAAAGGCTGCAGCCGGCCTGGGTTGGGGATAGGGTGCTCTCGGAGCTTCCCTGCTTGAGAAAACCTACAGTGGGGTGAAATCATGGCATTCATGCTAAATGGCCATGCAGAGCCGGCACTGCACCATGCGAGGCAGCAGCCAGCATCGGCTTTTCAGATTTCATTGCAGTATTGGCACATTGCATTGCTAAGTGGGCTTGGGGTTGTAGTTTGGGCACTGGATCTGTGAAAGGTTCATGGGAAAAATTAGGATGCATGAGTCTAGTGTGTCCAAGAGAGGAGGAGCCTGACCTCCCGTAAGCACCACAGTTTTGATTTGTGTGATTTCCTCCTCCCACTCAAATCTTTTTTTTTTTTTTAAATGAGGGCTGGCCAAATAGCTCAGCAGATTAAAGCACCTGCAAGCAAGTGCAGGGGCTGGGGTTCAATCCCTGGGCCTGCTGTGTCAACCCCACCCTTGGGGCACACTAAGACAGCAACTGAGACTGGGTGTGGTGGTATGCACCTGTAATCCCAGCTCTTGGGAGGCTTGTAAACAGGTGGATCACTGTGAGTCCAATTTAAAAGTGAGACCCTGAACACCCTGTAAACCCTTCCCTAAAATACAGGAAAAAAAAAAAAAATGAAAAGTAAGTTTTTCTTCCCTGCAGGTCTGGGCAAATGTCAGTTAGCATTGAGAATGTCGCTTTCCTAGGTCAAGTCCTAATATTTGCTTAGAGTCACATAAAGGACAATGACAGACCATCAGCCTTGGGGCCTCCTCCCTGGTTTTCCATTCTTTCATCCTACAAGTTTCATGAAGAATCCAAATTCTAGAATGCGTGATAGTATTGCATGGCATTGCATTGCCTTTCTAGGGATTTTTATCCTTAATATATGTATATATATATATATATATATATATATATATCATGGGCAACTAAAAGAGTAAGTAAATGTGATTGAAAAACTAAATCTAGAGCTCAAGTTTTCTTTCCTGCCTTTAAAAGTTCATGTGGTTCTGATCTGGGACAAGAATGGCCAGTCACGGACTCTGAGTCCATTTTACAATATTCACTGATGTAAAATGAAATAGGACACTCCAGTGAATTCTAGGGCAGAGCTAGCAAGGGGGCTGAAAGGACAGGCTATTGTGGGAACTCACTGTTCTTCACCTCTTTCCAGGACAGGACAGAAGCACTTTGCTGTTCTCTTGCTTTCAGTTCACTTTATACATAGATCCTGATGGGAAGCAGCACCTTTTCTGTAGGTTGCAAAACGTGTTCCTTAGTGTGGGGACCAAACTTTGGCTAAGAAATCTGCATCTGTTCTCAGAAAAGCTTTGGGTCTGTCTTCATCCCCACTGACAAGTCTGTCTGGCCACACTGTGAGCACTGTTCTCCTTTTTCCCTTCCCTTCAGGCTGAACCCTGAGCTGCAGTGAAGCACGGGCATCAGAGGCATAGATCTGTCTCTTAATCAGCCTCAGTAACCCTCAAAGCTTGTCTGCAGGAATCTTTTAGAGTTACATAATGCCTGCATTATGATTGTCTCAGTCACCTTCCTGTGCTTGAGCAGCCAATGTTCCATAGACACCAACAGACTTATACTCATAGCAGGGAGACAATTGCCAAAATTAAGCAAAATTCTAGGTGGAGAAAATGTACATTAAACATGCCTATCACCTTGAGAATTGCACATTTGCTATAAAATAGCTGTCAATTCTTTATCACCTCCTAATAAAAATTAGGCTAGAATCATCACATACCAAAGGTTAAAGCTATGATTATTTTTTTACGAGAACTAGAACAACTTAGGATATTTAACTTAGGATATTTATAGCATTTGTGCCTGGCACCTCCAGTTATGAAGGTTTTCACCTTTTGATTGCATTGATTGAAACTTATTTCTGCTTGGGGCTCTTGAGTGACCTCTGAGATATGAGTTGCTGGCTCTGATCCAGTCTCTCAGGATTAGCTGACCAT
Organism: Ctenomys sociabilis; assembly: GCA_004027165.1. NCBI lineage: Eukaryota > Metazoa > Chordata > Mammalia > Rodentia > Ctenomyidae > Ctenomys > Ctenomys sociabilis. Next base: position 121,264 of record PVKA01001835.1, on the reverse strand, counting down.
GGCTTGTGCTCTGTGTCCTGGACACTCAAGGGGGCTGTCCATTGCCTATTGAGCTGCATACACACTTATCTCCTGGGAGATCTTCTGCCCATGGCATGCACCGTGCTCAGCCGCACAGTGTTTCTCCATGTTTTGGTTTGGGGCAAGATGTGCAGTTGGGAGAAGTGATGGGTACAGTATTTACCCTGCGACTTTTAAAGATGAGGTATAATTAGAGACCAGGAGGACAAACAACAGTACACAAAGACTGGTTTCTTTCTGTAAATAAAGTAGTTGTCCCAAATGTGATCTGGGATGGATGTGATGACCTGGCAGAGAGAATATAGGGAAATGAGGAGACAGACCCCACGTGTATATTCCATCTTCTTTCATGGCTTGGTGTTTCCCATTCGTGTGGGCAAATATTTGATGAGTCCGCCCCTTACTTCACCACAATGCTAGTGTCTCAACCTGTGTATATGTGTGTCCTCTTGTGCACATGCATTTGAATGTGACACATACATCCATTCAACCCACAGGAACAAGAGAACTTTAGCCAATGCCAAAGACTCAAACACATAGTAAATGCATTTGAATTATGTATATCACTGACAGTATATAAGTAATCATGTTGCTGTGGAAGTGAAAAACCAGAGAGGGACTCAGATGAGCCCGTGTGTTCCTGAAGGTCTTGCAAATTAATTGAGCACTTTGTAAAACAATCTGGCCTTAGATAGCAAGAGGTACCAATAAAAGATGCATTCCGTCTGACCTGGTAGTCCCACATGTATTTAGTGATGGGTGCTAGAGATAAAACAGAGTGAAATGGAGAGAGTGAAAGAGATAGAGAGAGGGGGGGGAGGGAGAGCCAGGAGTGTAAAAATGTTCATCACAGTACTGTGTACAGTAGTGAAATACAGGGAATTGTTTAAGCACCTGACAGTAGACAAAAAAATTATGAATTACAATGCAGCTATACAAAAGAATATTTTGCAGCCTCTTAAAGCAATGATGGTGGTGACTATGCAACACTAAAATACCAAGGAAAAACACAAAATTGTGTATGCACCATGATTGCAATTGTGTAAAAATGGAAATGCACACAGGCAGAGACAAAATTGGTAATGAGCGACTGTAAAAGTAGCTATGCAGACGACATGATGGTAGGTGATTTCTTTCTCTCTTGATGGCTTATGACTCATTGTACTTTCTGACAATAAAAAAGAGTAGGATCTTATGCATATTTGTCATCGGGAAGAGGGAAGCATATAAACGTATGGCAGGGAACCGAGCACAACAGGCACCTGTGGCTGCCTTTCCCTGTGCCAGTAGCTGGGTTTCTCAGGAGTGATGTCATTTTTAAATCTAAAATTCCACATTGTGATTGTTTAGGAAGTAATGATTTGCACGCAGGGGAACTGCGACTATGAGAGAATTCGAGCCAATTACAGGGAGAGATAGGTTTGATTTTATTTCACAGAGGCAACCTGTTTCAATTTTATGCCCTTAGTCATAGACTCTATTGAAAGTTGCAGGTGAAATTACTTAAAAATTTGTCACACTTCCTGTGACAGTTTTGGAGTTTAGACAGTTTATGTTCATTTGAATGAACATAAATATTTTCACTTTATCACAGAAGTGCCTCTAACTACCAGTTGATTTTAACTGTGGCTGTAAAATCATTTTCCAAAGTGATGATATCCCAGGAGGGCTACATGGAACATCTTGTCCCACACCCATGTCTCCAGCCCTCTGACTTTTCCTCTCTTCACTGGTGTGTATTGCAGCCCTGCTAATAGCTCATATTACCTGCCCTGTGTGGCCAACCTTAAGCCGCTGACTGACAAGTGACACTGGTAAAGGTGCACCCTGGCCTTGAGCACCAGGGCAGCACAGACACTAAGGAATCATGACTAGACATGGAGCTCAAGTTGTGTTTCAGGTAAGCCAGGGTCCCTTCAGCTCCCAGTAAGGGCAAAGCATCTTTCTATAATATTTACATCCTGAGAAGGATGTTTTTGTGTTATTCAATAAGAAAGGAAAAAGGAAATGGTAAGGTGTTTATGAACAAACAGATTGATGATACTTCATGGGCTTTCTCAATCTCTGCTATAAAATTGAGCTATGACTGGGGAGCTGTGTTCTATGTTAGTAGAGAAACATGAGGTCCAGAGGAGACAATCTGTCCCAGTGGAATAAGTGCAGGTGACCTATGCTTTTAGCTCCCTGGTTTTTTTTTTTTTTAGCTCTTTTATTTTATTTTTTGGGGTTGGAATGTTTCTGTTGATTTTATTTATTTATTATTTTATTTTATTTTTTTATTTTATTGAACTACAAATGTCAATCACACAGTTTCAAGATACCTTAACAATACAGATTCGATAAATTAATACATTGCAAACTGTTTTCATAATGTTTTGGTATTGTACAAGGTGCATACATGATATTATATTTACAGATATTATTTTAGCAGATACCTCTTATCAGTGAATTAAGATAAGTAATGCTTACTTATCTTATTTTTTATACCTGAATTATATCAAAAATTCAATAATTATTTTCCTAGTGGATGACCATAGTACTAGAAACTGACATAATATCCTGTCCAACCACCATTAGTGCAGATCTTGCCTCTCATAGAATTATGTAGAAGCACAGCGTTATCCATCCCAACTGTACTGTCTATACACACACATCATGATTTTTTCCTTCTACAACCCTTCCTTTGTCTACACCTGTCAAAGGTGGGCACTCCATTGACATTCAACTAACTTAGGTGCTTGAACTCGACACCACAATCCAACACAGTCCAGCATTCTACAACAATAGTGAATTATTCAAAGAAATTGTCGACCATAGCCATTTACAGTTCAGCTTAATATTATGGCCCCACGATGTATACTTCATTTTTATACTTTTCTGCTGGATGGTTAAGACCTAGATAGATCAAGACTTATATACCAACACATGAACTTTATATTTCCTATGTGGTCAGTGAAGTCCTCTCAGGTTTTATCTTGTAGTCCTGTACATTATTCTGTAGTTCCTTTGTCTGTGTCATCCATGTGGATGAGTCACGGCCAATGCTTGACCAGTTTGCTCTCTGTGAGAGCTGGAGAGAAAGTTTTCTCTTCATGTGACTCTCCCCAGGCACACTATAGAACTTCAATCTTTCCTCTGTGGCTCCATAATCTCCTTGTTCAGAAAATTTGGAGCTCACCTGAGTTTCATGATGTTGCAGTACAGGTTCAAGGACTGAGGTAACCTAGCATGCAAGAGGGGACATAGTGAAGATCACCAATGCATAGGAAGGTGTGTGGAAGGGAAAGGTAAGCCCTGCTTAGCACCAGCCTACCTCATTTCATTGCCTGACCCACTTGCTCAGTGAAAGCTGGCTGCAAGTCTCATGTACCACAGTCAAAAGCTGGCCCAGGCTTAAGCTGCTGTGTGGTGTAGGTGACATTCAAACCCAAACACTAACTTAGGTGTCTGTCATCTTAACAGTCTACTGTTCAGGTCCCCTGATGATGGTGAGAAAGAGTTAGAAAGCCACATATGCCTTGGATGCAGAAGGGGGGTGTGGGGGCATGTCATAGAAGGGATGGAGAGGCAGTGACTCAGGCTGGTTGTGGTCCCCAAGGCATGCACTCTGGGAAAGGAGATGGGCAGCAATGGAGGGGGAGGGGGAGAAGAAGGCAGAAAGGGGAGGAGAAGGAGGAACCATCCCCCACAGCATAATCTAGGTGCCCCTCTCCGTCCTGCCTAGATGGGGCATGTGCACCAATGACCTGAGTGCCCAATTTGCATTTCACAAGAAAACAGCTTCATGTTGATCACCCTGTTGCTCACTTTTAGCAAGACATGCATGTGCAAAGCCCAACCCAGAGTGACATGGAAAACAAACAACGACAGTAGGAGATGCACAGACACTGGGTCCCATGCTGCTGCGTGTTGCTGCTGTGGGTGACATCATTGATAAGTCTTAGTGGTGTGTTTTGGTTGTGAGCTCCTGGGTGTTTTTTCTAATGAGCCCTGAGTGAGCAAGTGCTGAAGCCCAGAGCTCTGTGTTCTCAGGAGGATTATGGAGATTTTAGGATGAAACTACACTCTGCCAGGATCAGTGCAGGAGAAATGATTCATGACTATACTCAAAGACAGGACTGAAGCTGCTCATTATTTTTGTTCTGATTGAAAACAGGTTTGTATACTGTAAATGGACAGTATTTTGTCCAGAAAAAAAGTTGCAACTTCTAAGTGGATCCATTTAAATACCATATTGCTAATATGTTCTGAGAGGGATACATGAACTTCTCACAAGTAGAGGTGAATTTGTGCACACTCCCCAAGAGAACTGAACTGGCTTTGATGAAGGACATACTAGTTCAATAATCTAACATTGGAGATTTTTCCTAGGAACCATTTTTACTGCCTCTAGAATGCCCTGCTACTATTCCTCCTGAAAGTCAACACCTCTCTCATCCATGAGTGTTCTCAAGTGTTTTATGCACCACTGGCAAACGTTGAAGAACAAGACAAATGTGCATATTCATTCAGCCTTGCATGCTAATCCACCAGCCTATGTACCTTAGAATGCTGTCCCTTCCATGTAACACATTGCATTTTTATAACTTTCATTAGTTTTACCTGACATGATCAAGCCAGAGATATGAACTAAATGATCATACTGAGAAATCTAAGACTATCAGACACTTAAGCTCCTAATGGGTGGGAGCATTAGGCAGTGCATTTATTCCAGTGGATCTGAGAAATCAGGAAAGTACAGAATTGCCAAGGGGGTGGGCTTCTTATAGCCCAGCCCCAGTGCTTCTCACTCAGAAAATCTAAGGGCCCAGATATCTGTATTTCTATCAGATACCCAAAGTTGCTATCAAGGGACACACATGGAGAGCCACCTTAGAAGCTTGAGACCTTGCGGTGCTATAGACCATTATCAAATGGAATGATGTCATATAGGGGATACCACAAGCTAGGTCAGATTCCACCATGGAAGACAGAATATAGATATTTTCAAGACAGTCAGTATGAATTATTTAGAACCAGTCCACAAACTATGTTCATTAGACCATCAGACCCACATAGGGCAGAGTCTTCCACAGCAGTATTGGTTGGATCTTTATCCACATGATGGAATGACCCTCCTCATGCCCCCTCCTATAGCACCATTGGTTGGGAATTGATTGTACTTGGAGACATGGAATAAAGGATTCTTTGGGAGTCAGAAGTCCAGCAGAAATAGAAATGTATTTGTCTCTTCATGGTGTTCGTGTGCTTTATTTTTAGCTAGTATTCATAGCTATACCTTTTAAAATGATTTATTGCCCAAACACCACCATAATGGCTTTAACAAAAACCAAAAAAGAAGAAAGAGATCCCCAGTCCCCCAGTATCCACAAGCTACTGCTTCCAATTTTGCACGTGCAATTATTCTCCACACACGCCTATAATTTTTCCCCTAGTTGTAATCATAGCCTGGATAAAATTCTATTCCCTGATATTTCCACTTGACACTGTAACTATGTGTAATGAGTTGACAAAGATTAGCATCTAAAGTAGATTGAGAAAATAATTTTTGTGAAAATATGTTTTTATCAAAAACTGTCATAGTTGTGTTGTTTTCTTTGCTTGAGGCACACAGCTAGAACTGCATCTAAGGCAGCAGACAGGTGTACCTTGGCTTTGTCAGTACTTTTGTTATTTCTGTCTGTTGGGTCGTGCTATAGAAGTCTCCATTATAGCTTTCCTGGGGAGTTCTACTCATTTCAGAGCTGAAGGTGGAAAATCTGATCAATGGCCTCTTTTGGATTTCTGTTCCCTGCTGTGCCATCTCCTTCCCAAAAGAGAAGCCTTAGGAGCTCAGCCTAGGTCTGGGGCTGTGTGTTTCTTTTCCCTTGCACTTGATAAAGAAGACTGAAGACAATAACTGGTGTGCCCAAAATCAGTGTCAGTGTTGGGAAGGCCACTTGTGCCTGGAACGTGTCAAACCCTTCCTCACCACGTGACTTGAAATGTGTAAACTAATCTTGTGGTCCTCCTCTCTAGAACAATGTTTACTGGACATGCTGGTGTCTGCGTGGATCCCTGGTACTTGGGAGACTGAGGCAGGAGCATCAGAAGTTCAAGGCCAGCCTGGACAACTTCATGAGAATTGTCTCAAGATCTAAAATATAAAAAAGGCTGCAGATGATCTCAGAGGTAGAGCACATATTGGCATATTTGAGACACTGGGTTGGATCCCCAGCCCTACAAATAAATAGCAAAATACTTGTCATGATTAAATGAGACGGTAGTGCACATCTGATAGAGACACTAGCATAGAATACTTCATCTAAAGCAAAAGCAGTTATCCCAGTTACAGTCCTCTCTCTACCCTCAGACAGACCTGGATGGTGCAGAGGAACAAGGAGAAGGCTGAAGGGGACGAGGGTTTGAGGCACTTCACTGTAGCTTTCATGAACTGTAAAGAGGACTTGTTTTGGAAAGACAGCACGCAAGAGGCAGGCAGAGTACTTTTGCAAAGTACCCCTAAGGTCACTATATTCCACAATTTGCCACCCATCTTAATTTATAGACTCTATCATTGTCTTTTCACTATTTTTTTAATTTGAGGTAACATTCTTGGAGACCCCTGCAAGGTAGCAAATGCAGTGCTCTGCAGCGAAGCTTACATTAGATAAGTAGACAAGCTGCCCGCTCGTAGCCTGGACCTTGGGTGCTGCCTTCATTAAGTGCAGCTAGAATATGGCCTGCATTCACTCACTAATGCTTGGCCCCCTGCCAAGGGCTGTGAATCAGCCTGAAGTCCAATCTTTATAATAGATGAACCAAAGACATGCTATTGCCCTCAGCAAGCAGAGCTGATATTATCATTAAAGTTTAGCATCTGCACATTTCTGCGAGAGCGGGGTCTTTCCATACCCTGTTTGGGCTAGGAAACTTACATCAGGCTTATGGTTTCTTCTTAGTTTTGGATTTACTTCCTTGTTAAGAGCCAGTCAATACATTAGGGTCTATTAGCATCTTTTCATCAGAGGGAAAGCTTTGGTTGTTAGACCTGGTGAGGCTGCCATTCGAGTGAACCAGTTAATTTGTTACCCGACGAGTGATTACAAGGTCAGCTGTGCCATGGCTGGGAAAGGATTTGAATATAAATTTGTTGAGGAAAAGAGAAGCAGTCAATGGAAAGTGCAATTCTGATGAAGCCAGCAGCTGCTTGGGGGAAGTGCAAAGCCACCACTGTCTTCCTGGGCACCCCCGAGGAAAAAACTGGTCCCCACATGCAGGCCACCTCACTGCATCCACAAGGCCCTGCTACTGTTCAAGGAACCAGACAGAGCTTTTCAACCTCTCTGGACCTCAGGGGTCCCCTGAGAGGAGGAGCACAGGCTCCAGAGCCTCTGAGTTTCACTTCAGCCCCAAGCTCTTCTGACTCTGCAGGGTCCACACTCTGCATTGGACCATTCTCTTCTGCAGACTAAAATATGCAGGGACAAGGCTGAGCCTCCATGATTCATTCATCCATTTAGCAGACAAGCACTAGGTTCAACCTGTACCAGGCCATTGTATCTTTGAGGCTTTGCAGAAAAGTCCTTGCTTAAAGCTCCTATTCCTGTCTAGCAAACAGGAAAACATTTCAAGAAAGAGCTGTGGTGGAGATGGTGACAAACACCCTCATACGCAGAGCATGACACAGTGCAGGTAGACAAGGGAGGGAACCTGGAAGGAGGTTGTGTATCTGGATCTTAAGAAGTAAGGAGATTTAGGCACATAGAGATGTCATGGTGTGACAACATAAAGCATCTTTTTATGATGCCAGCTTTTTCTACAAATACAGGATGTAATCACCAATCAGACAACTGTTCACCTGCTCACACTCAATTTTAACTTATTAATTCTAAGTTGCACTTTAGTTGTATCTAGGATTTCAGTCATGTCTCTGAGACACAGAAAATAATAACAGCCTTGCTTACACCCTTCAGAAATATAGTCTTCTTGAGGTATAAGAGAAAATACCACACAAAAAGAATAGTTAGGATATGGATATATGATACAGTTGGCCTAATTTCCAATGATAGTGACAAATACTAGAGTCAGTAGTGTAAAAGGAAGTTAGAGTCAGTGGAAGTGATTAGGAGCAGCATTATATAAAAGATGATCTTAAGTAGAGACTTCAGCAGCAATTGGCTTGAAAGGGGGAAATTAAGATGTTCTAGAGACTGCTAATGAACAGTTGAACACGCTGGTTATTTTCCATGACAAGTTTGAGACATTAGGAGAGGAGGTTCTCTGTGCTTCATCTGGCTCAGCCATCTCCAATCTGGTCTAGCAAGCTTCTCAAGCCACTAGAACCACAGTTCTCAGGAAAAACACTATCCTGACAACACAGTGTAACCAATGCCCAGGGCAGAAAAAAGCAAAGATAAGATTCATAAAGTCTTCACTTGAGAAACTCTTCAGGTATCTCAAAATTGACTGAAAAACTGGGACAAAAATATCCAGAACTGGCCATGCAACACTCTAGAGATCAACAAAAGGCAGGCAATAAATTAAGAAATAGTGATCCAGAAAACAGCGCTGAGCTTCAGGGGTGAACGTGAGTGTTCTTGGGAGGGCCTGTGCCCACCTTCCTCTCTGTCTGCTTTCCCCTGAAAGCCCAAAGATGGCCGATTAATGTTCCCTAGCACAGAGCCTAATCTAGGTCACAGCAAGGTTCCCAATATGGAAACTGATTGAAATTATGTAGAGTAGGATATTTGACCGTAGTGAAATTAAATTAGATATCCAAATCAGAGAAAAATGTAGATGACCCAATTATTTGGAAATTTAAAAATAGGCTTCTTAATGTGAAGTTGATCAAAGAAGAGAGGAGAGAGATTAAACCTGTTCAGTTAATATAGGTAAATGAACAAACTTAAAAACAAAATATTTATGAATCTTGTTTAGACTATGCTTTGAAAGAGAATGATTTCTTTGAGTATCTGTCACAAGAAAGCAGAAGCATTTCAGATCTGTATAATTTGATACTAGAAGAGCAAACTACAATCAGCATGAGAAGAAGGAAGGAAATAATGAACATTAGAGCAGAACTCACCAGAGCAGAAATCCAAAGCAATGAGTCCATCATCCAAAAAGATGTACTTTGGAAAGATGAAAATTGATACACAGCCAAACTGATTTAAAAAAAAAAAAAAGAAAACAAGTGAAAAGACACAAATTAACAAAGTCAGGGTTAAAATCAAGACCTCATTACTGACTGACCATAGAAAATTCTTTAGGATACTAAAGGAGTAATATGAACAACTTTATGTGATAATTGAAACAAATGAGATAAAATAAACGAATCCCCAGTGAATATATTACCATAATTGACTCAAAAAGTAATAGAATATCTAAGTAGACTAGTAATTAACAAAAAACTTGGCATCAAAAATAGGACTAATTAAGAATAAATGCTTTAAAAGAAGTACAAGCTTTATACATTAAACTGTACACAATTGCTGAGGAAGATGAAAAGTACAAATATATGGAAAAATATTAATGTCTGTGGACTTTAAGGCTTACTATTTTCATGGTGTCACTTGTCACTGAATTGATTGATAACTTCAGTCCAATCCCTTTCGAAGTCCTTCAAGCTTTTAGTGTAGACAGAGAAACTGAAAAATTAGTTCTCAACTTCAAAGGACCTAGAATAGCAAAACACTATTAGAAAAGGAGGAAGTGAAGGCTAATTCTGCCTGTTTTGAGGACCTGTATGGTAAGCTATAACAATCAGAATAGTGCATCATCATGATTGGCCCAGATAACTCAGTCAGTCACAGCAGAGCCCCGAGTGCACATGCATTGTCAACCAGCTTTCGGGGGTAGTCATTGAACTGAGAACTCCTAGCACTCTCCGCTGAGCAGTGCTAGGACAGTTAGCTCTTATTTTGTAAATTTTTAAAGTGAATTAAACTGAGATCCTTATAGTGTGCTAAAAAAAATCAACTTAAATGTAGCACAGATCAAAAATTAAAAGGTTTACAACATAAATCTAAGAGAAGACAGGAGACTTTCATGAGCTTCAAGCAGTGAGTTCTTAAGTTCAACACTAAAACTAAGAGCCACAAAAGAGAAGAATTAATGAAATGTATTCATCAAAATGACTAAATTTGTTTCAAAAGCTGCTTTTAAGAAAGTGAACTGATTTTGTATCTGTAAATACAAAGTAGTTAGGATAGATATAGAGCTACTTTCTCTTAATTCAGTGAGAAGAAAGATTTGTACTAATAGTGTTTGGACAGGATATCATGTCTGCCTCTTGTACTATGAATAACCACTATGAAGACAACAATGTGCAATGTATTAATTATTGAAACTGTCCTACTAACCTGCTTTGAAACTGTCTCATTGCTATTTGTTTCTCAATAAAATTAATTTAAAAAAAGAAAATGAACTGATAAACCAGAAAATGAACTGGAAAAATATTTGCATATTGTATATCTGATAAATGTGATTTACACTGAATAGATATACACAAAATCTACATAAAATATATTCAGTAGCATTCTTCAGGAGAGAAATAAAAAATCACAAAATGACACTAAAATGACTGTAATAAAAAGGGCAGAGCATGTCAAGGGTGCAGCTGGAAACTTCATGTCTCCTGATGGGAGTGTAAGAGGGTTCGGCTAATCTAAATTAGCCAACAATTTCTTGAAAAATCTGACAGTTTCTTGAAAAATGGAAGTTTTCATGAATCCTAAGAATCTGACAAAATGTAGTAAACCAACCACAAAAAAATTCCTCCAATGACTTCCTTGACAGTATCCTTAGCTTGATTCGTTGTAGCTAACATTTGGAAACTTCCTATATCTCTGTCAGCTGTTGGATGTATACATGGAATGTGGTGTGTCCATCCAACAGAATACTATCTAACAACAAAAATAATGAGTCATTGAAATACATTATGGGATGAGTGAATCTCAAAGACATTAAAGATGCCAGGTGCAAAAGGCAAAGTAACTCATGATTCATTAATTTCGTTTTTCAAAAATGCAAATGTTTATAGACAGTAGGTCAGTGATTGCTTGGGGCTAAGGTTAGGAACAGGAATTGATGACATGGGGGCTCATGGAAATTTTGTTGTGTGGTGGAAATATTCTACAACCTGATTGCACTGCTACTAATGTAACTTTATAAATTTACTCAAGTCATTGGATTGCACTGTTTTTCTTCTGCTGTTTTGCTTTCAGTTTTGTTTCTCAGGACCTTTGCACCAACCTACATCCCAGCCTCACTTTTTATTCTAAAACAGGTTCTCTTTACATTGCTTATTTGCTCAGGTTGGACTCACATCTGCTGTTTGCCTGCCTCAGCCTCTCAAGATACTGAAATTAGACAGGGATCACTGGAACTGGCTTCTGCTTGAAATTCATTAAAAATTCAAGAACACAATTTAAAGAGTTAGAGAAAGCACCCTATAGCACTACCTGCCACTCTTCTGATTAAGAGTATTAGAAAGCACAAATGGACTGGCAACTGATTTGCTCGTTTTCTGTAAGAGAAGGCTTTCTCCCCATCTTCTACTGTCACATACCCTTGCTGGCGCTGTCCTCGGCAGTCATATTCATAGCCCTTCAGGAGCTTTCTGGTCTCATGGCCATGCTCTACAACCACACTGTCCTTCGTAGTTTCCTTCTCATTTCATTTTCTAACAGTCTTTGTGCACTGCATCTCTTCTGATCCTTCCTCTTGAGGCCATTATGGTGGGGGGAAGCAAACTTTATTTAGTTTTGAATTCTTTATATGATCTAGAACATCAATGGTGAATCTTGGAGCTTTCAATGATAACAAATAGCCCACTGTGGCATGCCTGTGATAGGTTCATCCCCATTGATCTAGCACTGTAAGTAGCATATGGAAAATTCCAACTAATTTTTACAAAGTGATAAAAGTATTCTTTATATTAATTTATTTGATACAGGGTCTCCCTATGCAGTTCAGAGCTGGTGCAGCAGGCAGTACCTAGGATCCAACTCAGGTCCTTGTGCTTGCCAAGCAGGCACTTAGATCACTGAGCTATCTCCCCAGCCCCAAAAGTATCATTCTTATACAGGCTGTTATCATCCTCAAGGTCCCCATAGCCAGCACCCCAGTCATCCCTCGTGAGCCACTGTCCTATGGCAGCACGTAAGGAAACCCCTTCTCTCCTTCCTTTGTCCTCTCCAACCAAAGCAGGTGCTGATGGCTCAGACCTCTCCTTTCTGCCAATCTGATCAGCATCCCACTCACCACATCTATTAGGAGAGGTTTCTCAACTGCTGTTTAATTATGAGCTCGAAGACCTCATCCCTTCCCTGCTGGCATTCCCACTTTTCCATGCTCATTTACAGAATTCATTCATTCACAGGTCTTGGTTCCTAAGCCATGGGGTACTTGACACCCATGTATGCCACCTTGAAAGATTAAAAGTTGCAGATGAACACTCACCTGCTCAGCCAAGCCCTTGAGAGCGGGACCCCGGGGTGGGGGCAGGAAGGTAGTGGTGATTGGTGGATTTCAGTTTCCAGTTCCTGTTCTGCTAGGGAACTGTGGGAATTTAGGCAATTAGTGCAACTCTGGCCTGTGTTTCTTCAGTTACTGCATGATAAGAATTCAGGGTATTATTTGTAGTTTCCTAGCCCCTTATCTGAAATTTCAAATTCCAGAAATCTCTCAAAACAGAAGAATCTTTTCTAATAACTCATTTGATGTTAAATTCTGACCTGATCTGAACTTGGGTGGCTGCCGAAGCACACTTGAACCGATGCACGCAGGGGCTATTTACAGTCTTATTTCATCTCCCTGATGAGAAAACATGTATTTCTGGCTGAAGAAATACAAATGTGTTTGACTACTGGATGCTCCCCCGGATGGAGGTAGGGATGATTCTAACTTAAGCTGCGCGTGCTTAGCCCTGTCTTTCAAAAGTCTGAACAGCTCTGAGTGAAGCTGGCATCTAGCTGTGAGGGTTCCAGACAAGGAGCAGGATGAGAGCACAAATCTTTGGTGAGCCCTGGTGAGGCTTCCTGGTGAGAAATTAAAGGAAACAGCAAGCCTGAAGTACTGTTTCTTCCTTTTCCTTGCCCCACCTCCATCACTATAAACCCCAGAAAATTACTACTCAAAATGCAAAATATGTTTGATATGGTGGGAAGCAGAAAGTCATTACAGTTTTGCTTCTTCCTCCCTCCCCTTCCCCTGGAAAGCCTCTCCCACTTTCCTGATTTCTCTTAGACCTCAGACACAACTTGTTTCCTTTGTGTACCACTGAACTATAAAATCTGAATACCATAAAAATATCTTCAAGCCCCAAGATGGACTAAGCATGTGGATACAAGAAGCAGCTCATCATCCTGGGGCATTGGGTGCTCCAGTCATTTCCTTAGGACATGACCTGGCATTGGTCACTTCCCCTCAGAGTGCCACTTACCTCACCATCCAAATTGAGATCATGTCTGACTACTGCTCATGGAGGCAGATCTCTGGGTGAGGTCATCCCTCGAGGCCACAGCCAGCTCAGGGTCCTCCAAAGACAACATTCTCAGAGTCTCAGAGTCTTGGGATCACAGTATCTGATCAGGCACCCATTTTGCTCTTCCCAGTGGACCTGCTTTGGCCATACTGAATGAGGAGAAGACCGCACCCCATGCAGGGAGAGGGTACAAGGCAGAGGACTGGAAGGGGAAGAAACAGGGAGGAGGGAAAGGCAGAGAGTGCTCTCCTGGGCTGAGGACCCTGTGGGCCACTTGTATGTCACTGAACCACACAGCAAATAAGCATCAAGGATTTATAGCCCGAGACAGAGTCCCACCTGCACAGGGGCAAGGTCTCTGAATTTGCCAAGGGGATGAAGGTGCTCAGGTCAGCTTCTTGTGTGGTGCTTTGGCTTTCATGGCTCTTGAGCTCAGGAACACAGTGGTTCTGCCCCTTCTACACTTCATGACCATAATAAGCAAGTCACCAAGGCAACCAACCCCAAATTTCCATGGATGGGAATGTGACATAAAACCCTCTCTTGGGCTGATTAGGAGGACTCCTGAGTGGATGTGTGGCATCTCAGGCCTGTCCTATCGGGGTGTTCATGAAGACGAGCTTCCCAGGCCTGAAGAGTCTCTGAGGAATTCTAAGGAAAAGTAGAGGATGTGTTTTGTATGTGTGTGTAAGAAGAAAGCAAAGTGTAACAAGGAGAAGACAATGCCTGAAATTCAACTTTGCTCCTTAGGAAAGCAGTGACAGGATCAACTTCCCTTTGGTGGCCAGGATAAGGTCAGTGCTGGACACTGGAACTTGTTTGGAATGATCCCACCTCCTGGATTTACACTGGCCACTGAGGGGCATGGAATAGACATATCTTAGGAGGGCCTCCAAATTTTTCAGAGAAATTCCCACTGAATAGTGACTGTGAACTTCCATTTTCCAGGGTAATCTTCTGCATATTTGGTCTACACAGCCATTATTTGCCAGAGGTAACCGATAAAACAATGAAAATGGGAGGTATTATAGGAGGGGCCTGGCATTAGAGTGAGGGTGCCATGTTAACTGCAGCCAATTGGGGAATGCGGAAAGACTTCAATAGTGAGGAGAAAACACTTTAAAATTTAGCAAATAATGTTGAAGGATATAGGAGAGGATGGATAAAATAGTCATCCCAATAATGCTGCTTGGATCACAGGGTTCTTCTTCCCCATGACCTTCGTTCTTAGCTCCCAGTCCTGCAAAGCTATTTTCTGAATCTTTCCTAGAGTTCTTGTTAGGGTTTGTGTCCAGAGGTCCACCCAAAGCCTTGTATGGTCATGGGTGGGGCTTTTGTAGAAGTAGCTGGATCTAGAGTGTGTGATTGATTCATGATACAATGCTAGGATCTAGCGCACAAGGATTAAACATGTGAGTGCCACCCCCCTAAGTAGTCTAGATAAAATATAAAGAACAAAAAGAGATGTGGTGGCTCCTAGCTTGCTTTGCTGCCTTCTACCCACCGTGAACAGTTTCTCCTCTGCGATGACTGCCTGTTGGGCCACCCTTCCTCTGACCAGCTGATTAGGGCCTGAAAATGCTATAAACTGTGAGGTGAACTCATCTTTGCCCCTTTAACTTTGAGGGATGGGCCTTTTGTCTTAGCAGTGAGAGAAAAGTAACTGATGCAGCTCTTCTCTTGGGTTCATTCAGCTCCCTGCTGGCCTCTGGGAACCTGTCCTTGGCTGTCCCTCCCATAGGGTGCATGTGTGCTTCTTCATTTTGCACTATTTTCCTTTGAAGTTGTATTTCTTCCCAGCTATTTTCACCACATAGCATTATAATCCTTGCCTATTGCTTATTTCTTTGCTACTCTTGTCCTCATTTGGGAAAAGAACGTAAGTCTAAGAGGGCTGCCACTCACCGGGCACCTAGAATCAGGCCTGGCATATGATAGGTCCTCACCAGGAAAATATTGGGCAGGAAGGTGAACAGAGAATGAATGAATGAATGAATGAATGAATGAATGAATGAATGAATGAACTAAGATAAAGAATCCAATCTATAAAACAATTTATATATGTGTTGTACAGAAGAAAAGACACATGTGGCCAATCAGCAAATGAAAACACCCTCAGCTACACAAGCAACACAGAAAACCTGATTAAAACATGGTGATATTATTAATTCCACTAGGTTTGAAAAAATTGAAAGACAATTCAAATTCAGAGAAAAATTATAAACATAGGCAAACTTGCACACGCTGCTGGTGGGAAGGTGGCATGAGGGCTAATGTGGCAGCCCCTAAAGAAATCGGTGATGCCAGGTACTTGGAAGGTAACACTGTGGCCTCCAGAGCAACCGCTGTGCTTGTGGCCACAGGCTCTCTTTGTAGCGATGTGCATAATTAATAACATGCAGTCAGCACCACCTGCCTGCTCATTGATAGGAAAAATGATAAATTAACTGTAGGGTCATCAAGTGACCACTATTAAATGATAAAAATGAATCAGTGTTGAAGTTTTGCCATGGCATATGATATCTTTATAAATTAAAATCTGAAAAGCAATTCTATGTATTATTTATAAAAGAAAAAAGTACCTCACCCATATTATGTAATGCACTGGTTTGGGGGATGTGTTGAGACTTTAACTGTAATCTTGTATTTCTTTCATAATTACATCTCACATGAGCATGTTCATTCAGGGGATGAAAATATAAGTACTTAAGTGTTACTTGTACTTTTCTGACTTTTTCGTCTACCAAAATTTAAAAATATCACAAAAATTCCTAGGGGAAGTTGTTTCATCTTAAGAATTAGGGTATCTACCTCATGTGTGCTGGGTTATTGCAGATAGTAAAGGAGATAGCTGTCATAAAAGTGCTTTTGAAACTACCATAGAGCAATGTATTATCCTCATTATTAATGTTATTTTTATAGCCATCTTCCATTCTCCCCTGATGAGTACTAAGTAGAATGGTTTGTAATCTGTGCCCATGAATTCCAGAGACCTTTCTAGAGCTCCACAGCATGTACATGGCCTCCAGGAAGGGTATGGAGAACCCAGGAGACAAGAGTTCAAGCCTCCAAGCCTCTTTCTGTATGAGTCTTTACCTTTTACCAGTTTTGACTTTGCACTTCCAAATAAGGTTTCTTTTAAAGAAAATTTACATAGCTCGATGATAACTCTACCTTCTCTGTCAGAAGATACAAATATTTTTTTCAAATCAGTGGAGCTCTGACTCAATGTCTGTCTTCCACCTGGCTACTGAGAAAGTCTCCATCCATCGCTCCTGCATCTCCCTTTCTAACTGGCCCTTTATCCCTTCAGGTCATGCACCCGTCTCAAGTACTTTGGACAGTGGCGCACCTCTAGACAGCCCTCTGCCCACAGTGCCCATGGTCCCTACTGATACATGCTTCATACCAGTTGACAGGCACAGAAGACACTTGGAGGAGCTCTACAAAGAGCCACTCTGATCCAGCAAGGGAGGACCCGGTCCCACTCCGAGAAACCTGGTAGGAGCCAAGCAGAGCTCCTGACACTCAAGGACCCTCGACCACATTCCCATCCTAGTATCTCTGCCCAAACCCATGCACCCCAGAATGTACTATTTCAGTCTTCAAGGGCATATGAAAACTGGTCACCACCTTTGGAAGGAAAGACAACACACACACACACACACACACACACACACACACAGTACTTTGATAAATGATCTTCCTGTGGGTCCTG
Organism: Ctenomys sociabilis; assembly: GCA_004027165.1. Lineage (NCBI taxonomy): Eukaryota > Metazoa > Chordata > Mammalia > Rodentia > Ctenomyidae > Ctenomys > Ctenomys sociabilis. The sequence goes on along the minus strand of PVKA01001835.1, from coordinate 104,057 downwards.
TTATAAAGATTTACAAAGTCTTAATCCAAAGCCATATTTCTTTGTCCCTTGATTTTCTTATTCTGGGAGGCCTCATGTTTTAAAACGAGAATAGAAAATAGTAATAAAACAATTAGAAATGATATAGAATTTCACTACACAAAATAATATGAATTCAACAGTATCTGTTGCATTGCATAGTGTTGTCATCAACTTAGTAGTTGAGATTACAAGGTCTATGCATGCAAAATTGGAAAAAGAAAGAAACAAGTTATAAGAAATGGAAAGAAAGAGAAAAAAAATTTTTAAAGGCCAAAACAGAAAAGCATTGACTGTTGCCTTCCATAGACCAGCCGAAACCTGCAGCACAATTACCCAAGCCATCCTGTACACATAAGGTAGGTGTGTCTCTTTCCCCCACCCCTCTCCTATACTTCCCATATCAGTAATTCTTTCCTTCTGGGTATATCCATTTCCTTTTTACAGCACCTATTGTACTTTTCAGACTTTGTTTACTCTCATCTTTAAATACCAAATGCCTATGTTTTGTGTCCCTGCCCTGATCTCACTCTGCTACCTCACACTTTCACATGGTATTCCCTACCACTCTGGTGTCACTGCACTGAGGTGATGCACAGACATCACTGCTCTGGAAGCCCCATGCCGTTGCCACCCCGCCAACCTCCTTGTCCCCCACTCCCTTCAGGTGACCTGCTGGCTGCCCTGAAGTCAACTTTTGATGTCCCTTGTAAATGAGGTGATCCTCATGGTTAGTGGAGTGCACTGGTGCGGTTGAAAAAAGTAGCCCCACCTCGAGTTTAAGTGGAGACCTCTCACCAGATCATATTGCCAATTCTAAACTCCAGGGTAAGATATTTATAGCAAATCTATAATTACCTTCTGAATGGTACAGTTATATGTGATTGTGTATGTGTGTGTGTTAAGTATACTTTGCTTGAATATAAATATTTAAACATGCACAATTTTCCTTTTGTATTTTTTTAATATGTCTTAGACTAAGAGGAAGAAAAGTTCTACTTAACTCTTAAAATTTTCCCCAAATCTCTCCACATCAGAAGGGATCAGAACTCTTAACTCAGTTATCCAGTCCATCTGTTGGTCTCTACTGGTCAGGCCAGCGCCTCACCCCTGGTGGTGGCTGCCCTGGCCCCTCCACTCTGACATCTTCCTCCACTCCTAGAGGCACATTGGTTCAACTCTGCCTCCAAGAGGCTGTCTTTTGAGAGAAAACAAATCTGGGTGCTTTTCTAGCCCTTTCTGGGCTGTGCTGGCCCACACGATTAAGTTGAGGCCAATAGAAACAGCAAGCTCCAACTTAATGATTTACCGATTAGAGGCCAGGACAGTGGTAGTGATGGAGTAGTGTCATGCTTCGAGAAAGACTCAATATTTTTCAGCTGATCTGAAAAGAGGTGCTAAGGTGTAGATACTTTTGTGCTCTTCCAAGTATACATCCAGGGCTGGGGAATTGCAGTCTTAAAAGCAAATCCAAAGGCAGTCATAAATCTTAGACTGTGTACAATCTGGAGTGGTCCAGAGCACCCCCTGGATCCGAGTTTCCAATTCCTCTCCCCTCCTGCCTGTCCTCTCACAGGCAGGCTGAAGCTCCAACTTTATCTTACACAGTCCCTGGACTGTTTTCTTTTTAATTGACAAGGTCATAAAGTGCATGTCTGATTGAGACTCGCTCTTTGCCATTTGTTTGATACATTATTTAGGCCAATATTGAAAGCAGCATAGCTAGGCTTACTCTGTAACTAGAGAGGAAAGAGTTGTGAGCCCAATTTGAAAGAAGGCATTTGAGAGTAAAACAAAGCATATTTTCAGAGGCTGATGTTCCTGGAATTTATTCAAGTGGCCACCATAGCCATTGGCTATGGCCAGTTGCAGGTGCTTTGCTGTCTGACCAGAGAGTGCTAGAGCTCAGAGGTACATGAAGCCAAAGGGTAAGTCTCTGGGTTCTGCACTGACTTCGATTAGCCCTTAATTATCCCAGAGCGATTGCAAAGCAGCCCAGGACTGTCACCAAGCTTTAGTCTTGGTTTCAGAAAGCTAAAGGCCTGGAGGTGGAGAACCACTTCGTGGCTGGGATGGTTTCCTGAAAAAAGCATTACGGAGAATAGCCTGTTAAATAGTTGTTACTTAACAGCTGTGGATTATGCATATTTAGAATTCTATGGGCCTTTAAAGTTCCATGAGCCTAGGAATTGCAAGCATCAATGTTCTGTAAGATTATTGCTTGGTGAGAAATAGGAAATTCCTCAAATGTTGTCTAAATAATGAAAATACAGGGTCACAAAGGTAGACATCAGGGGTTGTAGGAATATACCATTCTCTGTGTTTCTGTAAGTTGTGTGTGCCTTGTGTATATCTCTTAGTTTTCATTACTTACAACTCTCAAGAAGTTGACTTGCTTTACTAACAAAAAGTCCTTGAAAAATAAACCTATTATTTTCTGGTTGATGTTGACTTGCCTGGCAGGTGCTTAACTGGGTGTATCACAGAATCAGAAGCCAAATTACACATTGTCAGAGGTTTAGATCAGCCTCACTTTTGATGCTAGGTGAGGTTGAAAATTTTAACTTAAGAAACATGCTCCTGATCACGAGGCAGCATGAGTAAAGGCCACTAGGTTAAGGCAGTCATTGCAGCATTACATGTCAGCTCCAGAAGCAGCAGCATCCAAAGCTTTCTAACATGTGTCTGTAATAGTGGCTGCATCCCTCTGACCAATGGTGTATCAAATGGGGTTTGTGCATCATTTTGGATTTTTTAAAAAATCTTACATATTAAGTACCTTTAGAAACAAATTATTTGTATGATAATTACGTTATTTTTTAATTTATGGTACAGCACACATAAGGAAAAAAGCCCAAATCTTTTGTACTCTAATGATTGTTTTATTTGGATTGTTCATGGTTCGAAGTGGAAGATTTGATTTTAGCATGAAGCTTCTACACTTGGGACAGAAGCTGTCGATGAGCCCAGGCATTCCTTTAGAGACCCACACTAGCCAGCACCTGTCCTGAGGCTCCCTAACTCCCGTCACCTGCTTTGCTGAATAGATGGGGGTCAACATTTAGGACCAGGTCTTTGTCTAGGGACATATGAAGGATCAAATCATATGCTTTCATGTGTACACACACACACACATACACACACACACACACACACACAGCTTTTTTTTCAATACAAGTAAAACAAAACAACATGCAGTTTCTTTTCTGGGAAGTCTTAACATACACAGAGTCATGAAATCTCTAATTTAAAAATATAATATTTATCCAGGTTAAAAATAAACATTGCTCAGTGCATTTTCTGAAGCTTTGTTTTATACCCTGCTAGGTTTTAGGGAAAAAGCTGCATCACATAAGGAAATGTGATGGACTCACATCCTAAAAGTAAACTCAGCAGATCATTTTGAAAGCAGTGTGAAGTACTAACTATTATTATTTTTCCATTCTTCATGCTTGAAAAAATTAAAGTCTTCTGTTTAAAAATCTATTTAATCCCTGGGCCAAAACGTGTTCTGTTTGCCTAATGGTTTGATAACAGTTTGGTTGTACATGATCAGAAGAAATAAAAATGCAGAGAACACCGGGTACCACTAGGCCAGGATAAAAGAAGCAGCAGAAGTGAATTTATACGTTAAAGAAAAAAAATTACATGTTAATGTAACAAAAACTCAACAACTAAACTTCACAAAATACTAAATTGAAAATTAAATACTATCTTTTCACAGTATTTTTTAAAAGACAACCTACAAAATACATATTCTATAAAACAAAATTTGTAAAATAAGCTAAAGAAATAACAAATTTCATTAAACAGGCAAGATGTGATTGCAGAATGCCTGGTAGGGAGGTTGTTCAAACACTCCAGAGACTGGGCGTGATATCACACACCCATAATCCCAGTGCTTGGGATGCTGAAAACAAGAGAATCACTACCAGTCCTCTCTATGTAGTGAGACCCTGTAGACTAAATTAAATAAAAAAGAAAAACCAAAAAAAAAAAAAAACACTCCAGAACATAGGAATTACTTTACATCCAGAAGCGTTTTTCTTCATTAAATAATAACTGATTTATAATCACTCCAGTGTGACCTTTGCATCAGCCACTTAAGTTCTGTCTCTTTTCCTTTAGGATCCCTTATAAAATCACTCTATCCTGTGATTCCCTGCAACTGCCCTATTCCAGGTGGCTAGGACCCACTCACGTGACCATGGCCATTGTTTCTGTGGTCCCTTCCCAGCTAGATGGCCTCAGACCTTCTGAAACTTCCAGCTTAAGCCTTTACAGGCCATCAAGTTGGCTCCTTACACCTAGGTTCAAGTCTGAAAGTAGCCTGGTGATAAGCTTGCTTAGGAATTCTCTCATCTATCTGAGGTTACTCCCCATCCCTCAGACTCACAGTGTGGATATCCGAGTGACAGCCAAGTCACTTTGTCCACTTTCTGAGCCATGACATCGTGGCCTCTCTCATCACCTTGCCATCTGTTCCCCAATGTCTTCCCAGACCTCTGCCACAACAAAGTCAGTCTGCACCAGGTCTTGCCACCAGATTTCCCTTCCACTCATGTGTCATGCTCATGAACCTGCCGTCATCCAATGGAATTCACATTCCCAGATTTCAAATGCCTGAGCTCTGGTATCAGCAAGCTGGGTCTAAATCCTGACTGTGTATGACTTCCTGTGCAGCCCTAGAAAAGCCATTTGGCTTTTTATCATTGATAAAGATGAGGAGAATTATGGTGCTTATTTAATCGGGCTTCTGTGAACTAGCAAGTTCTGCAATTGTTTACTATCTGGGTCACGAAGCAGAAAACTGTTAGACATTATGAGCTGATCTGAGGCTTCAGGTTGGTGTGCCTCCTTTTTATTTAATTTTTTACTTCCATGAGCACATTTCTCAGTGTATGGTGGCCACGCATTGTGGGAAGCTGGTCCACGCATGCAACACATCTCAATCCTTTCTCACCCTCTTGCCCTTGCTCCTCCTTCATCCTATGATCCCTCTTACAAACCATCCATGCCCCTGTTTCCTCTGAGCTGTCTTCTACTTTGTTCTTTAATTTATGTAGACTTTGAGTTTCTCACAGAAGAAAAACTGTGTGACGCATACATGTGAGTCCAACTAATTTCACGTAGGCATTGATGCTCCCGTGCACTGTTGACTGCGTTCCTCAGGAATCAAAGACAGCTCGCTGCTGGGAGGCGTCCATCCCACAAGAACCTGGGTTCTTGGAGCCCTTCTCTCATTTGATTAAAAGCCATGTGAAATGTTGACTCAAAATCCCATGTGCACATTATTTGCAAGACCTCTGCCACCACTGTCCCCTTACCCAAACGGAATCAATTTCTCCCTCTTTGGCCCGAAAGGTCTCAGTAAGGAGTTAGCTGATCTTGTATGAACAGATAAAATCCTGGTACCTGTCTTTTTATTTGAAGACCATCTTAAATAATGAGTGGCAGATGGAGATATCCATGACTAAATGAGTAGTTCTGAAGGGCAGAGGCCAGTATTTAATCATGCCTGTCCCCCACAACCCTCCTGCAACCCCTCCCTTCACTTTTATTTTCTCCTGTCTCACAGTAGTGGCCCTTCTACTTTCCTGTCATCTTTTGTTATATTTTACCTATTAGGGACAATATGTGAGACTTGAGTCTGGCTTATTTCACTTAACACGGTGACCTCCAGTTCCATCGTTTTCCTGCAAATGACTAAATTTTGTTGTTTTACAACTGAATTATTCACCATGGCACATATATCACAGTTTTTTTATCTATTCATCTCTTTTTTTAATTTATTTATTTGATACAGGGTCTACAGGGTTGCACTACACAGATCAGACTCATAGTGATCCTCCCGTTTTCAGCCTCCCAAGCCCCAGGATTATAGGCATGACCCACCACGCCCAGTCTCAGTCTCTGTCTCAGTGCACCCCCAGGGGTAGAGCAGCACAGCAGGAATTGAACCCTGGCCACTGCGCTCTGCCTAAGCAGGTGTTTTAATCCAATGAGTTATCTGACTGACCCTTATCCATTCTTCTGTTAATGGGCATCTTGCAGGCTCCATATCTTGGATCCTTGTCTAGCAATACGCATGAGCATGCAGGTATCCCTATGGAAACAAGGCTTCAGTTCCTCCAGGTGTATTCCAGGAGAGAATATCTGGATCCAGTGGTTGCTGTAATTTAGTTTTTTGTAGACCTTCCATACTAATTTCCATAGGGGCTGTACTATTTTCTGTTTCTACCAGCAATGCAGAATAATTATCTTCCCATGTACTCTCACCAGGATTTATTCGGGCTTGTTCTGTGTCCTTGATAATAGCAATTCTGACTAGAATGAGACAGACTCTCAGTTTTGTTTTGATGTGCATCTCTCTGAAGGCTGTTGGTGATGAACATTTGCTGGCACTTTCTACAAGCTCTTCTGAGAAGTGTTTGTGCCATTCATTTGTCCATTTTTAGATTGGACTATTTGATATTTTGCTATTAAAACTTTTGCATTCTTTTCATATCTCAGATATTAATTTTCTATAGGAAGAGTGACAGAGGCTTTCTCCCATTCTAGAAGCCGTCACTTTCACTGTTCCCTGGTGGTGTGGAAATCAACTTAACCCCCACTTGCTGCTTCTCTCTCTCTCTCTGTCTCTGTCTCTCTGTCTCTGTCTCTGTCTCTCTCTCTCTCTCTCTCTCTCTCTCTCTCTCTCTCTCTCTCTCTCTCTCTCTTTCTGGGCAAAACCAGGGATTGAACAATTGAACTCAGACCCTTGCTCTTGCCAGGAAAGCACTTATTCTACTGAGCCATCTTCCTGCCCCTGCTTATTCTTTCTATGACTTCCTATGTTATTGGAGTTCCGCAGGGGGGCCTTTGCCTGCATCTGATATTTCAAGGGTTTCTTCTAATAGTTGGAAAACTTCAGTCTTATTCTTAAATTTTGCTCCCTTTTGAGTTTTGTACAATGTGAGAGGTAAGGATCTAGTTTCAGTCCTTACAAGGATATCCATTTTCCCACCACCATTTGTTAAAGAGGCTGCTAGTGTATGTTTTTCTCTAGTGTATATTTTTGGCCTTTTTGTCCAGAATCAGAGAGCTGTACTTGTAGACTTGTTTCTGTGTTCCCTGTCCTGTCCTACTAGTTTGCACGTCTGTTTTTGTGTGAGTGCTATTCTGTTTTTGTTGCTATGCCTTTGTAGTATAATTTGAAGTCTGGTATCACATTGTCTCCAGGCTTATTCTTTTTGCTTAAGATTTCTTGGAATATTCTGTTCTGCGTCTGTGTTTCCACTGGACTTTTAGGATTGTTCTTTCTAGTTCTGTAAAAAAAAATTTTTCATTGGATTTTTTAAAGGGGAGGGCACTGAATCTGTGTATCACTTCCAGAAATGAGGTAATTTAAGAATATTAATTTTGTCAATCCATGAACATGTCTTTTTTTCTTTTTTCTATCTTCTAGTGTCTTCAGTTTCTTTCTTCAGGATACTGTAACTTTCATCATAGTAGTCTTTTGCCTCCTTAGATAAATTGACCCCTGTTTTTGACGCTCTTGTCAATGTGGTTGTTTCCTTGGTTTTTCAGTTGGTTCATCAGTGATGTTTAGCAGAACTATGGAATTTTTTGTTGTCTATTTTATATTCCAAGAATAGTTAGGTTTTGAGAGCAAAGCATTCTTATGCAAAGACTTAAAATAATTTTGTCATGTTAATCCTCAAATTATTTATATAGTGCCATATACTAATTTCCAATATTACTGTGCAGTAGGCTTGCATTTGGTACATTTCAGTAAGACAATTGCTGAATAAGATCTAGAGGGATTTTTGTTTGTTTGTTTGTTTGTTTATATTGATGTTTCATTCACATGTCTCCCATTTTCCTGAGTTGTTCTTCTTCTTCTTCTTGTTATTCTTATTACTACTATTTGTATTTTAGAGAAGGGTTTAAAAGGTTTTCAGGGCCCCCCTCCTAGATCAGACTCCTAGTGATCCACATGTTTACAACCTCCCAAGAGCTGGGATTACTAGGTGCACGCCACCATGCCCAGTCTTGATTGCCATCTCAGCATGCCCCTGGGGTGGGGCTGGCATGGTAGGCCCAGGGATTGAACCCCCTGCCCCTGTGCCTGCTTGCATGTGCTTTAATCCACTAAGCTACTTGGCTGGCCCTTTCATATTATTAAGAATAGTTAATATTTAAAAAGTAGTTCTGACTTGGGCTTGTTAGTCGTGGTTTAAGTCATAAAATTTGAGGGATTCTCACTTCATGGCAGCAAGACAAGGCCTGGAAACCACAAGTGCCACAAAGGTGTGAGAGGAGAGGCCTTGCATAGAGCGTTTTCTAGGCTCTTCCTAGGAGGTGTAACTAGATCTGGTGATTGGATCCCTGAGCTGCTGGAAACAAGGGCACTGTGGACGCAACTGTCATCTCACTCACTGAAACAAATTAATTCTATCAATTATGTAGTAATCCATTCCCCTGGCCCTCAGCTCTCTTGAGGGTGCTGAAAGGGGATAAGAGTATGCACAGCTTTTTCCAGCGTGTGGTCCTTTTGAAGAAAGGAGGACATTGTGGAGTGGCTAGGTGAGGAGAGGATAGGAGGGAGGTCAGCAAGAGATTCCATTCTGCCTTAACAGGGATCACAAGAAAGCCTGGAAGTGGGGGGCTGCTAAGGCACAGCAAGGAGCCTCTGGACGGGAGGCTGGTGAGGCTGAGCAGCCAGGCATTCTGAAGGAAGGGCTCTTAAACAGTATCCTGGAGCTTCCTTAAAGAAAACAAATGTGATAGTTCACCTTTGCAGGTACAGAAGTTGGATAAGAGGTGTGCAGCTTTCAAGCTTCCCAAAAATGGCCTTGCTGGAGGCTCTCTGGGTAGACAATGTAAATGAATTCCTATGGTTTCCCTCTTGGTCCCTTCCCTCTGGTCAGTTAAGGAGGCATGATGGGAAAAATTCTGAACTTAACATAAGTGGAGCATTGTACCCCTCCCCATATTTTTAAATGACAAAATGATTTACAGGGACACTCCTTCACAGTGAAAGGTTCTGACAGTGTTACTAGTGGACTGCAGTTCACATGCTAAACATAAATCCAAGAGCTGATTTGTTGCCTGTACAAGATGCAATTTAAAAATATAGTGAATGCTTGTTTTAAAAAGAAATGTATTACAGTGAAAAATGTATGGTCTTGAGGATAGTCTCCCTCATTCCAGACAGACTTGTCCCATCAGCCCTGCCACTCTCGAAGCAGTTCTAGAAATCCCCTTCCTGTCTTAATTGGCCTGTTCTGACTGCCTGGATGACCTGAAACAATTCAAAGTGTTCACCTTTCATGGTCACTGCACTCCAGGGAAAAAGCAGGACTCGCACAGTGCCCCACCTGGCTAACAAGATGGGTGAGGACACAGCAGACTGTTTTCACAAGCCTGCACTTCCACTGGTCAACACACAGCAGCAGCTCCTCATGAAGATTCTCAGGAAGGAGACTTCCAGAACTGTTCCAGAAAGTGGCAAGTGTGAGGGGATATGTGTGTTCCAAGTGGAGCGAATTCTGAGGGTGACCAGTGGCAATGTGTTTCTTTCCATGATAAGTGCTTTTAGGGTTAGACATTCACTGTAGGTCTTGATCGCACTGCCTAGTTATTTTCAACTAAAACTCATTTTATGCCATATGTAGGGTCTCCTGTGGAGTTCACCTCGTAGGATGCACCATAATGGAGCAAGAAGAAGAGAGCTAAATAAAGAGAAATTGCCTCCATAGTTATGGCTATAGCCCAAAGATGGCCAGTATCAGCACGTCTTCCGGTCCTAGGTAAAGGCAGCCCAGGGGCAAGTACCACTTCTGGATGCCAAAGCCGGGCCCCCAGGGTAGCCTCAGACTCAACTCACAGGTGCTGATGGAGGAGCGCAGCAGACTCAGGGAGTGTGCTCTGGACAGCTCCCTTCTGACAATCCGCCACCCCACCCTGGGCGTCTTCACACGCTGCTGGCCCCAGGCTCCCTATCTTAGCCTCATACTCTAAGCCCAGCTGCTGTAAATCAGGCCAGTGTTCACTGAGGCATTTATTCTGTTGGCAAACCTAGGGCTGAATTAGAGGGCTATTACGTCCCCTCCTAGTTCTGTAATTCTAAGCTTTGTTAGGTTCAGTTGCTCACTACTCGGGCATGGGCTAGGCACAGTGGAGGACTCTGGGGTCAGCCATTGTCACCATGGCTAATCCTCTGAAATGTGCTTGTGTCCAGACCTGGCTGGCCAAGCCTTTGCTTCATCACCCACCGACCCAGAGCAAAGTGAGTCCATGAGGGCCTCAGCAAGGCCCAGTGAGCTGAACTCTTTGCTTCTGGGCTCTCCTCACCTTCCTGTATATCTTATGTGAATGCTCAGTCTGTTCCTGCAGAAACATATACCCCTTGGCTTTACGTGAACACCTGCTGTCACCTGCAGAACAGCCCTGTGGTCCACAGCAGCACTCACTTGTTTCTGCTTCCATTCCTCTCCCCCACGCTGGGATTTTTGTTTGTGTAAAAACTTATGCTTTAGTTATAATTATTAGTAAGTGAAAAATGTTTGCATTTCACAAAGATGCTTTCTGTTCCACCATGTGTATAGCAGAAGCCAGGCTCTTAGAATATTTGCCTGCTTAATTCCCACTCCTTTTCTCCTGATGTTTTGGTGTGAACAGCAAGGATGAAGGGATTTATGCAAGAATATGGGTTCATCCTAGCAATCATCATTAATCTTTGCTAGGCTTTTCCTTGTTTATTAAAAGACTATGTGAGCGGGTATCTGGGTTTTCTCACATTTCTCTACAGCCAAGCCTCACGTATCTTGAAAAAGTCACTTTCAGCAAAAGACTTCCCATGGCTGCGGGAGTGTTTTGGAGGAATAGGCAGAGAGGTCATTTGTAGGCCATGGAAGGTGGGCATGGGGGTGTTTAGGACATGTGAATACTGGGGCATTGGCATCCCTTTCCAAAGGAAGAGGCCAGCAAGTTGCTGAAGAATTATTTCTCTCCCTCTGGAGAAGACTCTTCTCCAGTTCAGAAGCGAGGAGGGGGTAGGGTGGGCAGGGAGGAGGAAGAGCAGCAGGAGGAGGGGGAGAGGGAGCTGGACAGTGATTGAGGAATGATGGCTAAAATTAGTTCCTCCTTCCCCTCCCGCACCATTAGCAGACAGTCTGCCTCTCCAGCTGGCTTCTCCTGAAGTCAAACAGTTAACCTTTTCTCTGCCTTGGCAAGGGCAAAGCATGCTCTACTCCTGACTTTCAGTGCAGAGTTTTAGAAATGTGAGAGGGAAGAACTGTGAAAAGATGTGTCTTGTTGACTTTTTTTTCAGAATGGGTGTGAGGAAGAAAATTCAAGTGCCAAATATAGACGCGTGGTCCCTTCCTGCGTAAGATGGCGACAGTAGCTAACTTTGTAGAGACTCTCAGGATCACAGGCACTTCACACATGACATCCAAGTAACCTGCAGGGATAGGCATAATTGTTACACCTAATTCATGGAGAGAGAAGAGAGAAAGAGGCCCAGAGTCAACCTGCCCATGCTTCCTCAATGAAAACAGTAGGACAGGGCCTCTGACTCCTGGCTCAGAAGGTGTAGCCATCACTCGTGCTCTCAGCTGAGAGCATGAGTCTAGTAGCAGTGGGTTTTGTGGACAGGGGTGCAGAAAAGTGGTGGGCGATGGCACAAAGTGTGGGCTCAATGAGTCACTGCTACATGGGGTGTGCTGTTGTTCTGCTCAAGAGACTAGCCACTAGCCTCTGCTCATCTCTGTACTGCTGGGTACGCAGATTGTATGTGAGTATGAGCAGTAGAAGGTATGTGTGTGTGTGTGTGCACAAATTTTCAAACTTCTAGTCAGACATGGTGGCACATGTCTGTAATCCCAGCACTCAGGAGGCAGAGGCAGGAGGATCATTGTAAGTTTGAGACCATCCTGGGCTATCAAGTGAGCTCAAGGCTGGCCTGAGCCACCTAGTGAGACCCTGCTTCAAGAAAAAAAAATAAGAATAAAAAAATAGAAGCTCTAAGAAAATTAGAGCACAGAAGAGTAAGCATTATAGGGCACTTTACAGGTAATACTAAACATACAACACTTCTCTTCCATTGGTATAGGTGGGATTAAGAATACCAAATTAGTCAGTCAACAGAAAATGTTACCTAGGATCTACTCACAGACACTTCATTTTTCAGCAGTCTCTGTATCATCTTAGGAGGAAGTCTGGTGCATAAGAGCATTTTGTGAGGCCAGGGTACCTGTGCCTGGGCCTGGGGTGCCCTCCCATTCTTGTTAAAGGCACAGACTTGGGGGATTCACCTCTGAGCGCTTACTCTGCAGGGCCGGGTTGGGATCCTGAACCCTGCATTCTTAATGCCACAACTTTTGAGAGTAGTTGCACTGCTGAGCTGAGGAGGTGCCCTAGGCAGTGATGGCGAACCTTCTAGAGCTTTCCTGACAAACGGCTCATGGCAGACACGTGGCCTGCAGGTTTGCCACTGCTGTCCTAGGCTCAGCAAGGCTCTTCTTCTTCCTGTTCCAAGTCAGAAAGGAGGTCCCTGTGCTCAGCATCATAAAAAGATATGCACTCGTGCTTGTATGAAATAAAAATTTCAGTGCATTCATTTTGCTTGTTAAGTGGCATGTGACTACAGTACATAGTAATTACATGTTCCTGAAGACTACTTGGTAATTTGCACTTAATAAGACCAGAAATAATTACCCTGTACTCCAGTCTAGAAAACATAAATAATCGTAAATATATGGTACTCACCATGTAATTACGTTGCCACTCCATGCAACTCTCCATAAGATGAGCGGTTACTGAGGAAGGAAAGAATCATAACAAAACATTCCCTTTTCTGCGTGATAAACTGGAGCAACTCAAACCACAAGGTTTGCACTTCCACACGCATTATCTGAGGCTCAGAATTTAAAGCAGGGAAACTTAGAGGAAAGAACATTTCTTAGCTCATTGGGAGCTTTCTAATTTGACCTTTTACTTAGTGGTGCTAGAAAATTTCCCTGAAATTTAAACAATTTTCCACGCCTTTAGGAATATGACATAACCCACCTGTCTGGGATGACCTTTCAGAGCACTTCTAATTCTATTCTCTGCCTTAGTAGAGTCATAACATTCTAGGTCGGATATGCACTCTGATGGAGACCAAGGACAGCAACTAACCTGCTCACATTTAGACTTTGAGGCCCCTCGTGTTCCTAATGGTGTGAGCTCCAGGATCTGTCCCACACAGCGGTAGATCTTATTAGGGTTTCTAGGTCCTGACCCCATTTATAAGTTCCGTGAACTCTGTGAGATAGTCCATAGGCACAGTCATGTCTTTGTAAGAAATAAATGAACTGTGGCCTTCTTATGCCTACAAATGGGAAGGACCGAGTACATATCAAGATCACCTGTAGTCTTGTGGATGTTTTTCAGTTTTGTATTTACCGTTAGTGCACTGAAAGCAACCACTGCGTGCCCGGTGATGACAGTTACACAGGTATCCTAAGGGGATCGAGAATAATGTCAAAGGAAGAGCCATCTGTTGACCAACTTAAATACTGGTGCACACCAGCCATGCAGGGGCAGAGCAAGGAGTGAGACAGAACAATGCCCTGATCTTCTGCAGCAGAAAATCTCGAGAGCAACATAAAGATCTTGTCTCCTTCCGGATTAGAACACTTGCAAAGCAACTGACACGAGGCGAGAGCTGAGGCACAGTGTGAGTTCCACATTTTCTTCTGGTTGGCATTACCCCAGAGGAGAACCGCAAGATAGGAAACCAGGCCCCGCAGAACCAGGCAGCACGGGCGTGTGTGAGGTGAGACGGTGAAGCAGATGCTGCTGCTCACCAGCCATCTGAGTCTTCCGCGGAGGTGCTGAGCCGCGCCCATCTGCACGGGTGCTACAGCCGCTCAGCAGCTGCATGTCACCCCTCTTTCACCAGTGAGCCTTTCCTTCCACAACCACACATCAGGCCTTCTTCAGGACCCTATGTGACGCACTCCTGGAGGTGCTTAATGCATCTCTTGACTGCTCAACCTACACAAACTGTATTCTTGTTTATTGTTTGCACTTTTTGATATATTAATGATGAGAATTCCTAGTGTACTTTCAACCCCATTTTCCATGTTGTAAGTCTTGTCCTTTATAATGTATCATTTCACATGACACAGGGATCTCTCATGCCATATTTGTAAGAAAACACACTACTAAATAAGCAAATTCCAGGTCACAGTCTGAAAAACTCCCAGGACATGTTGGAGAGTGCCTGGCCAGCTGGGTGGCATTCCTCTGCATCAAGGGGTCTCGAACTCCCCTGAGATAATCATGTATGAACTGACACTGGAGCTGGCCAGGAAAAGAGTGGGGTAAAGGCATTTCAAAGGAGAGAAAGCAACAAAGATCTCAGAGCAGGAAGAAGTTGGTGAGAACAGGAACAGAGAAGGAAACAGCTGCAAAACCCCCAGTCATAGACTGAGAAGGGCATTGTAAGTAATTATATGTAAGCATAGAGACAAACTGTTAGAAAATTTTTCCTCCATGGATAGACTCCACTTAATGCACAAATGAGTATCTGTGGGCTAGAGAGTTTATCTTTCCCGCCCATGGCAATACCACTGTCAAAAGTTGAGCTTGACTCCTACCTTTAATGCATGGGAATTGATACACCCATGCAGCATTTCCTAGCTTGGTCTTTCATTTGAACTCTGGAAAATAGACCATTGATCAGGAAAATTTCCCAGGCTGTCCAAAAACAGGCTCTGGATGCCTCATGGTGATGTGGGGCAGAAGTCCAGATTAGCAAGGCTATGTCCAGCATCCAGTTTTATTCCACAAGTGAAAGAAAAACAGGCCCAAGTGCCAGCTGAGCCACCCTAGAAGCTGGCAAGAGCAGGAAGAGAGCTAGCAGGCACTGAGCTGCCACAGGGCCCAGATGCTTGTGAGAAGTCTAACCCTGCTGTCCACACCTGGAGGAAACACTGTGCTGTTGCTGGCCAACATGAGTGTCAGCCACAAGAGCTTCTTGACTGTGGATGACAAGGCCCAGCAATGAGACCATGAAGAAAGTGGAAATGTGTCTCTTCTTAGATAGATTGAGCCTTGATTCCTTATCAAAGCCAATCAGAAGACAAAGGAATACAAGTAACCTGACAGTAGGTTGAGTTCCATGGGTAAAGACCTTGGCAAAGCACACCAAGTTGGTGTTTTGCTCTAGCCTGAGTGGGAGCAGTAGGGCCTTCAGGATACAAAGGAAGAGTGCTAGATCACAGGTGGCTCAGGATGTGGCCCTGCCCGCAGACTGCACAGGCTGCCTCTCCCTGGTCACAGACTCCTTCCTTCCTTACAGGCTTCTCCAGGCCAAGGACAAGATGCCTGCGCCAAGACCCAGGGTCCTCCAGGTAGACACAGCCATATGTTGGGGCTTTGGGGCCTGCATTAACCTCGAGCTTCCCATGCGATTCTGACAAAAACTAAAGTTTAGGGATTGCCACCCTAAATAATGAGGGACTGTGGCTTCTCCTTGATATCTGGAGCTAGGAGCAGATCTTCTCATGGTAGTGGGACCCTTCCCAGAGGTTTTCTTTGGGAAGCTCTGTCCATGAATGGCAAAAGAGCTGAACACTGTTTGGTCCTGGGTTCAAGACCAGGCTAAAGCTTTCACCCAGAGAGGAGGTCTCTTTGAGCCATGACTTGTACCCACATACTCAGTGTGGTTTCCTTTGGGTCCACTTTGGAGAAGTGGCTCACTCCAGGCAAGATTTGGCAGCGAACAATGGCCCATGGTTTCTACCTTAGTATAAACATGGGTACCACGTCTTTGGGATTGGCCACCAAGATGGCAGTGCAGCCTTCTGAGGAGGGAAGCCAGGCAGCTGTGACAGCTTTGGGGCTTTGGCTATCCAGATGTGAAACCAGATGTGAAGGACAAGAGGGCAGAGGGCCCAGAGGGGCAGGGAGGTGGCCTTCTCTGCTGGAAAGCTGATGCAGTTTATCCTGTGCTTCGCCCATGACACCTGCTCATTCTCTGCTCCCATGGCATGATCAGACATTCCAGGCCCTCAGCAGCCTTGTGCTCACCTCATCTCCGCACTTCTGAGGGCAGCATGAGGTCTGCACGTGGTTTGTTTTTGCCACCTCCATATTTCCTGCCTTGCATGGGAAATGTGCAAGAAAATAAATATTTGTCCAAAGAATAAATGAATGCAAAGTGAATGGCTGGAAATTTAAAGAGGTCAGAGCCTGGCTCTGGCTGATTTATTCAGCCTTTGGCACAGCAGCCCATGCAAATAGCCATTTAATACTTGTGTTTGATGATCATGAAAGTGATAATAAAACCCTGCAAGGGATGACAGAGGAAAAGGCCCTTTATTGTTGGTGTCTTTTGTTGTAAGCTGCCACAGATGGTTTTGAGAAGTCGGCATCAGATAAATAATAGATGAGTGAGTAGATAAGGTTTTAAGCCTCCAGGGCCTCTCCAGACTTTCCTAGCTTGCCTACCTCCAGGGCAAAGAGCCCTCTGGGGATGAAAGGTAGAGAGAATTCATTCATTTATTCATTCAACAAATGATCTGTGAAAGCCAGACCATGCTTCTCTTAAGCAATAAGCTTGCTCCACTCCATGGTTGCTAGGTGGAGTGGCTTTTTCAGCTCTCTTTTCAGGGCGTTGATTCTTGATTCTGCTCAGAAATGCTGAGGGTTTGGATAGAATCGTATCAATGAAGTCTCCACAGACTGGAGACTGAGGGCATCGGTGTGGATGCAGGGTGGCTTCCACCTGCCTTTCTGTCTCTCCTGCTACACGGGTGCTGGTTGCAGTTTCTCTCATGCTTGTTTGGCATCTGTTTATGTCAAGGCAGATCTTCTCCCAACACCCAAATGAAACCTGATGTGACCTCATAGAATAGAGGCAAACTGTCACCTTGGAGCAAATCCTGAACAAAGGTCTCCCTTGATTTTTTATTGCATCAAAATGGGAAATACTTAGAATCAGATTTACCTCTCCTCAATGCTTGACTTCTAGTCATAGGTAAATTGCCCCAGTTGATTAAAAAAAGCAACCCATGTCTGCCTATTAGAGGTGTCTTAACTTGCCATATATACTTTTGGTAAATATCACATTATTTTAATCTGTAAATCGGATTTGTCATTTCTGATTCATTAAAATGGCTCACACACCCCAAATTCACTCTGACAGTCCCCATGTGGGAGCCTGTCTTCATCTTCCAAAGGTTAGTTTGCCTGCGGCTTGTTGCTAGCTGAATAGAGGCAAGAACACAGAGAGACAGGCCACCATGCTTCCCCTGACGGGTTTTTGCATGTGCCCAGCACATCTGTCACACAGAGTCTCCATACAGAACTCAGGGAAGTACTCACTGAGCAGGAGCACAGGGCAAAAGTGCTATTTATTCCATTGATAGCATTGGTCATAGTAACAGAAAGCGTCCCTCAATGACTGTGTGCTGTGCACTCCGTGAAGTAATTTGCAAAAATCCATTATCCCACTCAATCCACACGGCAGCTCCATAGAGCAGCAACTCCTTTATACGTGCAGAAGGTCAACTGGAGAAAAGGCTAAAAACCTGCTCAGGATCTCTCTGCCTGCACCCTGCAGGCCTAGCCAATCCTTTCTGCATGGAGTTATTATGATTAACTGCCCTTGGGTTTCTTTTTCTTTCACTTTTTATCATTACATGCCTGCAGTATATATTGGTCAAAATCTTTGTGGGGTGTTGGTACATGGGTTTAATTTAATTATTTTCCACCACTTTTCTTTCCCCATTCCCTCCAGCATTCTTGGACACACCCCTTCCCTAGTAACTGGCTGATTAAACAAGCCTGGTATTATATCCCAAGTCAAAGGTGCTATGGTTCCCCCAAATCTTCAAATACTCCTCTCAGATCATTTAGTTCTCTGTTAATAAAGCATTTTTTTCTAAAAGGAAAACAACAGTACTGAGCAATTAGTTTTGATGCTTATTAATTACAAAATTGGCAAAAGTGCCTGTTGAAGGAGTCCTGTGTTGTGCGTCATGGCCTCTCAGAAGTGTTTGTGATGCCCAGGGCCTCCAGAGAACAAAACCACGCCCTAAAGAAGGCGTGGCTCAGTTTGGCTCACTGTTTGGGAAGCTCCAGTCTGGTCTGCTGGCCCCAAGTCAGAATCAGCATGGCTGCAGAAAGGCCTGGCGGAGGCTAGCAGCTCAGCACGGCGACCGGAAACAGAGAGGGAGAAGCCAGGGAGCAAGACACACCTTCCGGGTCATCCCGGCCTCCAACCAGGCCCCAACTCCTCGCAGCAGATGGCTCCCACACCCCCATGATCCAGTCACCTTCCAAAACTCCTGTGTCTGAACAGATGAGGCTTTATGTGGACTTTCAAGATCTAAACTGTAGAGGACATTTCACAAGAAATGACAGGGGCTGGTTATGACCCGAGAACCAACACATCAATTGAGAAGAATTCAGGGATGGTAAGAAACTCCCAAAAACTCAGCACTGATGACTTCTTTTTGCTTGGTCTCACAGTGATTTGAACCTACTAAGCCTTCTTTTATTTATACAAAGGAGTAACACTTACCTACCTTTCAGATTGGCTTGGAAAACCACATTTTGTTATCTCTGAGACAATATTTTGTCTGATAAAAGTATTAGACAAACGAAGAAAATCAAAGGGGGTGGTATTATCCAAAAGTTCTATTGTCCCATGTTTTTAAACACAAGATTTTACTTCAGGAAGGGAAAACTACTCTTAAACCAACACCGTTTTCTGAGTAGTTCTGTGAGTATAGCTTCCCTCATGCCCAGCAGCTGGCTCAGGGTAACAGTGCTTTGTAGAATTAAATGAATTTTCTTCAACCAAAAAAAAAAACAAAAAACCAAAAACATCCTGTAGAACAGATGCGTTCTTGAGCCCCCAACCCTGGAGCTGTCAATCTGCAAAGAAAGCTCTGTTTCACTACTTGTTTCGTGCAAGAAATGTGTTTCCATGCAAGGTGAGATTTTAAATGAAACTTGACAGGTTTTCTTTTTTCCAAGAGCTGCCTGTGTTTGCACTCCCTCTCTTCTCCTGGAGGGCCTCCCACAGGCAGGAGGCTGATAAGGATGTAAGATCATTGCTGTGGGGGCTGCAGTCTCGGGGGTCTGGTGAGAGGAACAAGAAGAGAGGGGTTCAGCATTCTTGGACACGCTGCTTGCATCCCAGGGAGGAAGGCTGTTCCTGCCACTGCAGGGGCCAGAATGGAAGAAGGTCAGTCAGCTGAGTGTGCAGTGGGCCTGGGACTGGCTGCCTCCCGCCAGCCCTCCCAGCTGTCGCCTGCAGTCTTGGGTTCCCAAGCCGTCTGGCACCTTGCTTCACCTCTCTCATCCAAACTTCTTGTCTAGCCTGCCCTGCTCTGTTTCATGTGCCTGGCCTGGAGGCCCGTATGAGTTCTGCTGGTAATGTTTCTGGCCTTGCTGAACTTCATCTTTTATTATGAAACAAGGAAACCCCCGTCTATCACTATCTTCCTCAGGAATTATCATTCTTCTACGGAACAGTATAGATGACTGTTAGACACATGGGGGACAAGATTGGGATGGGGGACAGACACGCAGGCTAGCAGTGAAGGAATTGTGCTCCTGGTGCTCCAGGGCCAGGGGTAGCCAAGGTGTTCTATTCAGGGTGACGCTATGAATATTTTAGATTTTGTGGCCCATATGGTCTCTGTCATAACTATTCAACTCTGCCTTGGTAAAGAGCCATAGACAATCTGAGTATGGCTGTGTTCCAATAAAACTTTGCAAAGTCTGAGGATGGGGCCAAAGTTTGCTGGCTGTTGCTCTGGAGCAATAGGAACAACTGTTCCTTCTTTCCCTTCTCCTTCTTCTCCTTCTCCTCCTTCTCCTTCTCCTTTTCCTCCTCTTTCTTCTCTACCTTCTTTGCCATCTTTCACTCCTCCCCCTTCTCCTCTTCAGTTGTGTCTACACATCTCAAAAACTTCGAATCTCATTTGTTTGGCAGATGAGCTTGCTGTTGAGCTGGCCACAATGACTGACTCAGCTAAAGGCTCTGTAAAGAGAGACTGAGAGGTCCTTGGTAGGAAAGGACAGCGGGAAGGTCACTTGGTGTCCATGCTTTTTAACTCAGCACTAATAGTGGGGTTCTGAAGAGTGCTGGGTGTGGCTGGGGAGCGGTGCTAGCCAGGAACCACAGGTCTTGCCTTCAGGGTGCACAGTCTCCCCAGCATCTGTGCTGTGGCAGTTTGGTGGGATGCCATTGGGTGCCATCCAGAAGTCAAAGGCTCCACTGTGGTTCTGTCTATGTGGGAGACACTGAGTTCACCCACGAGTCAGACACTCGCACTTGGACATGGCCAGTACTTGCTAAAGCACTGACTTGCGTGGTCTCCAAGGAGTAAGTAGGAGCCAAAGTCAGAGTTTGCAGTGGTTAACTAGAAGCACTGTTTCTCAACCAGTTTCTCCCCCTCTACAGGGATCAGAGGCCATATTAAATACCCTACAGTGCCCAGCACAGAGCTTCATGCCAAAAGATGGCATGGCCTTATGTATCCATGGACTTGAGGTTGGGGAACCTGCATTAGAAATGTTTCTCACTTCTCCACAGCCAAGTACCACCAAGTAAATGGTGTGTGGCTAGGCTATGTGGGTCACAGGAAGTTAGGACGTGAGTGGCTGGGTAGGATGGACACCACCCAACCTTGCCTTCTGGTTGTGGTTACAGAAAGGGACAAATTCTTGTAGAAGTGACCTAGTTTCTGGCCCAGGGCTTTTACTTTTACTAAGAAATGTATGTGATGGTGTAGGTAGGTAGGTGAGGAACTCCTATGATTGTCAGAACTGGGAGAAGAGTGGCCTCAGGAAGAGTGGCCTGGGGGGAGAGGCCTGGGGAAGAATGGCTGGGAGAAGCATGACCTGGTGAAAAGTGGGTTGGGGAAGAGTGACCTAGGAAAGAGTGGTCTGAGGAGAGAGTAGCCTAGGGCAGAGACTAACCTGGGGAGAGAGAGGCCTGGGAAAGAGTGGCCAGGGGAAAGAGCAAGCTGGGGAAGAGTGGCCTGCAGGAGAAGTGGCCAGCCCTGAGTGCACCCTCTTTCTGGGTCCAGAAGGCTGTGTTTCATTCCCACAGCAGTCTTTCCTTTGTGGGGGCAGTGTTGACTCCTTGGCTGAGTTTTGGCTTCTTCATCCAATCTAATTCTATCTGCTTTCCCTCTTTAAGGATTTGGCAAAATTCCCATCTGGTCACACCTGCTTCTTCATCTAGCTGATGAATTACTCTTGCATATTGCTTTGCTCATTTCAGAGGACTGCAGAGAGGAACAGAGATGTACAAGCTAAGATCCCACCTAGAACAATCAACTGCACACTTTAGGCTGAGCACCAGTGATGTCATGGTAACCTCGCAAGACCAGTGTTGAAAGAGAGAGTGAGCAGGAGAGTGGGGTAGTTGGGTAAAGAATTTTAAGCAAGGCATTGTGATTATCCTTGTTAATGGGACAGCTCACCCTGAAATTTAGCAGCTTAAGATCACTATTTTTATCTCTACAGGTTTTGTGGTTTGACTGAGTTCAGCTGGGTAGATCTAGATCAGCCATCTACTTGGGACTGAATCTTGTCCTTCCCAAAGATATGCTGATGCCCTAACATTCGCACTTCACAATGAGGCCTTATTTAGAAATAAGGTCCCTATAGGCATAATTAGTGAAGATGAGGTCATCCTGGAGTGGAGTGGGCTGTTAATCCAACATGATTGGTACCTTAAAGAGGAGAGAGGTACGTGAGTGTGCCACACAGTGACAGAAGCAGCGTTGCAAAAGAAAAGCCAAGGCAAGCCACCATCAGTGGCAGCCATCAGCAGCTAAGGACAGGAGAAGGAGGATCCTACCAGAGTCTCAGAGGAGGCATGGCCTTGTTGATGTTCTGATATTTCATAGGTGGGTTTATACTGTGAATGAATACATTTCTGCTTTTGTAAGCTGCTCAGTGTACAGGGCCTGCACTGGCTGCCCCGGGACATAAATGCAAGGGCTCCATGCAGTCAGACCTTGGCTGGGCTGGAATCAGCCTGACTTTGCCTGTTCTTAGTGATGTACTCCAAACTGGGTAATTTGTAAGTAAGAGAAATTGGTTTTTCACCATTCTAGAGGCAAGGGTTTGTAACATTAGGGTGCAAAATTTTATTGCCTACTTTCTGTAGCTTCAAATGGCAAATTAGATGAAGGACAACAAGGACTAACAGATGCCCTGAAGCCTTTTCCCAAAGGTATGAATCCCACTCATGAGTATGGCGTCCTCCTGAGCTAATTCCCCTCAGGGTCCCATCTCAGTGCTGGGGACCCTTAATACATGGGGGTTAAGTGTCAGTGCAAATCTGTTTTTTTTTAGTAGTGGAACTTTTTTATTTAATGCATAAACATATATAACTCCCTTTATTAGGGAATTATTGGATATTGGTAAATACAGTCAGTGGTCACATGTATGCATTAATTCTTTAAAAATAAGAACCATAATTAGAATAGTTTCTATATTCTCTTCGTTACATGAAAATGTCTTGTGTAGTCATATTCTATTGTTGGAATGACAGCTTGTACAAATTTAAACAAAATTAAAAGACACATATGAACCCCAGCTCTCCCCCTCCCTCTGCAACTGTCAATGGTTTTCTTCATCACTTCCGCATGCCTGCGTGGGTGAACAGAGCACATCAGAGGTGGTGGGAGATGAGGGTGATTTTTGAGGGCCACTGTTTTCTTCACATGATCTTGACTGATGTCTTCATACACATGGTCAACTGCTAAAGGCTGTCTTTGCTCATCGTAATCAAGCAGCCATAGTTGTGGGGTCTGGTAATATTTATCGTAAGTGATGTATAGCTTGTAAGTTCTGATCTGTAAAAAATGATCCTCTCCTCCTGCATCAGTTTTACCTTTACAAGCTTTTACTATTTCTTTTTGTGTCTAGAGTAGCCTCATCTGTTTCCAACAATCAACTTCCATCATATTCTTCCATGTCTGCAGCTTTGCCCTCATCTTCCTCTTCTTCCTCTTCACAGTGCTGAGCAATGTTGGAGTTTTATACCATCCTTGTTTTCCAATGTGATCTCGTTAACGGCTTCAGTTATTCCTGCAGTACTTGGGTGGTGATGTGTATCTACCCATCCCCCGTCACCATCATCTCCTTCAGTGATAGCTTCCAGTTCATCTGAATACTCCATCTGTTTGCAGCATTTGTAACATGGCATGTTTTTGCAATTTTTATCAAAATTGTTTGCCCGTTGGTAGATATGCCTTCACTTTTAATTCTGTGCCTATAGCCTATTGCCATGTTGGGCAGTAATGGCCTAAGTGATGTCCAGCTGCCACAAACCCTTCTGGGGTGATTACACTGCTTTCCTTAAATTTTGATTCCTTGAGGACTGGGGTCAGGTACTCAGCCACTTCCAGTGCCTTTCCCTTCACCGTGTTAATAGCATTCTGCATCCTGGGGCCAGAGCAGTGGCCAGGCCCATAAGATGGAGGAGAGGGCAGTGGACAGGGACTAGAGTCAAGAACTAACCCAGAGGTGGATGATTCTCCTCGGCATCCAGCCAGAGGCAACCTAAGGGACAGCTCTGGAGGTACTGGAGGTATGTGACCCAGTAGGCCGCACACCTCGTGCCCCAGGCGATGCACGCATGCTGGGTCCAGCTGCCACCTGGTCGCCAGACACAGTGGCTAGGCTGGCGGTGCAGAGCTGGAGGAAGAGGCGGGTGCCACATTACCCTTCACCCTTTCAGAAGTATCTCTTCTGCTTCACTAGCACCCCTTCTGGTCGCCCTTCCACTTCTCACTCTCGCTATAGCTCCGCCATCACCGGGACTCACGTGACATTTGACTCTCATCAGTGTGAATTTTATAGGTACATAACCATCCATGCTCACAGTGGCTGCTACAAAGAGGACCCTGCCAAACTACATGGCCCGAGTGTCCTCCCATGGCTGGTGCCACACTGCCCCGTGGCATGGTGGTAACTCCTAGACCTAGCCAGGCATCCTTCTTGTCACACTTAATCGGGATCACTAGACCTCACTCCATAGTGGGTAGCTTTGCAGAGAGCAGCTACCCCAGCAGACCCAGGGAGAAGGGACGAGACTTTTGATCTAGTCTTAATTACACAGTGAGAGAGCAGCTCTGACAAGATAGGCTGCAGAATTCAGGTGAAGGGTTTGGATTTAGGCTACAAGTGAAGACCCTTTGTCCAAGGGGAAAAATAGGCAAGGAAGGAGGCTGGGCAGCAGACCGTGCATTAACAAAGTTCGGGATGTCGAAAGAATCTCCCTGTGTTGGCATCCAGGGTCTTACACAGCAAGCACTGCAGCCGTCCCTGGGAGGGCCACGGTAGGAATGAGAACTTGGAGAGAACCAAGGTGGGGAGAGCCACAAGAGAACCAAGAAGGCAGATTACGGTAATGTGCATCCTCTGTCAGTATTTAGCCCTAGAGTTTGGGAAGTGCAAGCCCTTGTTTCATACAATGGATGGCATTCTCCCCAGCACAACATGAATTTTCCAACCTGATCTAGACCTCTAGCAGACACTGGACTAGATGTTGCTTCTGAACTCAGTGGAAGCTGGGAAAATATGATCACTGCCTCATCAATATGTTTCATTAAAATCTGTATCTTTGTACTGGTAGTGCCGGTGGGGACACAAGTGGAAGAGTTCAGCCATCATGTCCAACCTCCTCAGGGAAAGCCTTGCTCTTTGCTTGTGGACCCCTTCTTCCACATTCCCCTTCATGGGATCCTGCTCTACTTGGAGTAGGAAAATAGGATCTAAAGTATGATATTTTTTCTGATGCAGACAGCACAGATTAATTGTATCTCATCTCACATTATAGGCATGGTTGGGTCATTTCACTATGATTGATTGCCTGGGTATGGAGAAAAGGCAGCACTATTTTCCTTGAGGTTAATTTTGGCAACGTTAAGTGTGGCTGTTTTTGTCAATGATCATGGAATGAGTTCCCATGATTAGTCACTTAACTGTATGCTAATTGCAAGCTAAACAGTGTTTACAACAAATCCCTGGGTTAGGAGACAGAGACTATGTCAAATTATATCCTATAAAAATTGCATAAATAAAAATTTGCATCTAGAAGGGCCCTTCATGAAAATTATGGGGCAACTGTGGGATTTTCTATTTGCATTCCACAGTAGCTCTCTAATTGGCAAACCAGTTGTGACCATGGTCCCTACTATATTGCTTCCACCCGTTATTCACTGTAGAAGCATATATATTGTGGAGCTCGTCAGGAAAAGCAGCCATGGTGCCAATCACATGAATGGTTTATATTACCAGATTAGTAAGAAAGTCGTACAAGGGGCATAGCCTCCCAGGATGTATTCCTGGGAGGAATAAATGAACCTAGGTCCTAGCACAGGAGGGACTCTGAAAGATAACTTTACCGCTCTGCCTCTTCAGAGGGCCCCAGTGGGATCACTCATTTCTGTAAAGCATCCTTAAGTCTAATCTTGTCTGGAATTTCAGAAACATTCATTCCTCTTTGTCACCTTGTCCAGTCAAAGGAAGATCTTTCCCCTCAATCCAAATAGAGAAGTGAAATTTTCTGAAAATGAGGATTTGAACGTAAGCTCTTAGATTTGGACAGTTGCCTGGAAATACTTTAATTTTTTTTAAATAACCGGAAGAAAAGTTCTAAACATTGGGATTCTCTCACTGCTTTCAAAATGTCAAAGACAAAGATTTCAAGGTGGAGTGGCCTCCCGGCTGGCTGTGCTTCAAGAAGTTTGATTCGTCAGCACACACTCTGCACACCTCACATCTCTTGCTCAGGCAAAGGGATGGGCTGCGGGCTGCAGGGTGGCCTGCAAGCTCTGCAGGGTGACACTGGCGTCCTTGTAGGGCTCATTTTGCCAAGGTTCCCAGGTACAAGTATATTCCTCTCTTTGAGAGTAGAAAGTTCTTTTCTGCCTTGGTTGTAGGTCCCTCCCATTTTCTCTCTCTTCTTCTTTTATGCTATAAAAGCTAATATGCTTTCTAAAAGACTTCGTGTTTCCCAAGCTAACACTCTTCTTCATGGGTTTTGCAGGGAAACCCACCCTGCAGTTCGCAGGGTGAATTATAAGCAGGTGGTTAGTGTCAATCATGACATCCTTAAAGAACATACAGAAGACACACACTTGCATAGCTCTAAGGCAGGAACACTGGTAACCCATCTGTGGCTAAGGTTCTTCTGTAACCTGTACATCAGGCTACAAAAGTCCCAGGACAGGGTAGGCATTCAGTGTTCATTGCATACACAGAAAAGTGGCTTTGTGAGGCCCCTGCTCCAGGAGGGGAAGCAGCAGATGCAGAGGTCAGGAGAGTGTACTGTTATGTGTGTTCTAGAAAAGGCAGAAAAAAATAGAATGGAAGCACAAGGAGAGGAAACTGTGCTTGAGAAAGCTGAGGACAGCTCAGCTGAAATGGTATTGGGTGAGACTGTGAATGAACAGATATGCATCAAGTCCAAAGAAGCCCAAAAATGAGAGAGAGAAAGAGAAAGAGAGAGAGAGAGAGAGCAGAGAATGATACAAGCCTTCCAAGTGAGGTGCCAGCATGCAGAAAAGAGAGGGTGGTAGGCTCTTGAAGTAGTGTTTACTGTGACTGGGCTTCAGATGTCCTGGTGAAAGACTAAGGGATGACTGAGATGAAAGATAGATACTGGCTATTAAAGTCCTGTGCCCTTCATTGTGGAATTTTACCTTTGCCACTGAGGATTCAGATGATGATACAGTAGAAAGAAGTGAAAATATACTGAGAGAAAACATCATGGTGGCCAGTGAGATAGCTCAGTGGTCTAAAGCACCTGCTTAGATAAGCTTAGGCAAAGTGCAGGAACTGCTGTATGATCCCCGGCACTATATGCCACACCAGCCCTGTCCCAGGGTGGGCTGAGCTGGCCACAAAAACAAAAAAATCATGGTACCACATAAGTGGAGCAGACCAGCTAGGAAAAGGCAGCTGAGAGGCCATTGTAAGATTGCTGGCACCATCCAGGTAGACAGGCTGAGGGTCCACACAGGCCTACAGCTAGAGAAGTCAGCGGAGAAGCCTGGGTTGGAAGGTGTTCCCTTGGAAGAGTCCAGGCGTTGCACCTGTATGCATGTAGTTCCATACTTTTTGGATCAGTAATATAGGTGCTGGGGTTTGTTGCTGGGAGCAACAAGAATGAATGAACACAAATTCTTGGAAGACTCCTTGAGACACTTAAAGCATGGTCTCCACCCCTTACCAGCTCTGGGCCGCCTCTCTTGCAGTCTCTCTGAAAGTTTAGCATCAGCATGACTTGGAGGACTTGGTGAGTGTAAGGAGATGTGGGGAGGTTCTGCTTTTCTTAGAAGTTCTCAGGCAATGCTATTGCTGCTTCAGGAGTATTTTGAGATCCACAGCTAAGGACTTTGTTAATATTTATTTATGTGAACATTAGAAAAGCATAAGTGATCTGGATTAAGCCACTAATGCTTAGCCCCCCCCCATAATACACCTAGCAAAGAGAATGGGAACAGGATTTGTTCTGATGGAGTTAGGTGGGTCAGAAATCTCTGACAAGACCTTCTTTCTTCACATGGCATCATCTTGGGTCAGTCTTCTGGTCTACCTTCTGCAGCATTAGCCGTCCTACAGAACCTCTCATGTAGTATCTTCTGAGTATAAGTCAAAAACTCTTGCAAGGTTCTCTAGAGGCATGGGAGAATCTTGGCCCATTATCCACCAGGCAGATCACGCAGTGGAGGAGCTTGGGAAGAGTCTTAGAATCCTTTCTGGAGAGCACCAGTTATGCAGACAGCAAACAGTGCAGCAATCACAACAGAAGTTCCCGGGTTGCCTCACTTTTTAAAATGATGGATGGAATAAGTGTAACACACATCATTATTACAAAAGAGCTCTGCATCTAGAATGTAGTACACAAAGAATCTCTGAAGGGTGACTGTTCTCCAAAGCTGTCACCTCTACCACCACCTCTTTGTTCCAGAACAAGGAAGTTTGAAAGGGTTGTGTCATGTCAAACCCATCCTGGAAAATCCACCTTGGGGAATCAGTGTAGAAGAACTTGAGGGAGGAGACTTTGAAAAAGCGGGGTATAGGGCAGTGCCATCCCATGACCAGTTATTATGAATCTATAATCATATGGAATACGTTGGGCTAAGCCAATTTGCTTTAATTTGAAGAGCTATCTATATTTTGAAATTGTGGGATTTCTATGTGCTAGTGTTAAAAAAATTTTCCCTTCCAATAAAATAATGGTGAGGGGAGAGCTGAATCTTTTTTCAAATAGTCTTACGTATGTCTTAGATTAAAAGTTGGCAGCTTTGTACCTATCCTTTCACTCTGGCTTTGTCACATCATTCAGTTCCACACTTAGATGGCAAGTTGAAGCCCAGCCTCTTTAGATGGAACAAGGGAGGCTTGAGCAGCTGTTATCAAGAGGAGGATCACTATCACCTGTGTTAACTGCATGCTTTGTCAAGGACCATTCTGTCCTCTCAGGCTTTGTGCCACCTAGTTCAACTCCTGAGTCCATTTCATAATATTAATTATACTTAGAGGTAGAGAGGTTTATGCTGTCTCAAAGCTGAAATGTGTCATGAATTGGTGGAAAATTAGAACCAGGAGGGCACCATGTGTCCACTTCAGTATTTTGGTTCTAGGCAACTTCAAGATAGGACACGATTGATTATGATTAATTATATTTACTTACATTGTTCTCTTTGTGGATATTTCTATCTGAACTAGGAAGGGAAAAAAATTAAGCAGACACCTTGGAATTATTCAAAATCATGGTGAAAATTTCCATTAATCTTTTAGATCACTCACCAATTTATTAAATAATTCTACAGTCAGTTCAACTCTTTTCGTGAGAGCTTCTTTACTTGAAAAAACAAAGATTGTAGTCATATGTTTTTTCTGAAGTCCCTCCAGCTGTGAATTTCAAGGATTCTATGACTTACCTAGAATGAAATAATAAATGAGGGTTGCATTAATTAGTCTGTGTCTCTAAATTTTCTCCTCTTTTCAGTGATCTATATGTTACCAAAGTAACAGTGTTCTTAGGGCAGGTCAACTGTTTGAAAAACCATATAGAAGAAAAAACCATTGCAAATAAAAAAAGTTGTACTTACATATAAAATACTTCAAATTTAACTACTAAGTTTGTACTCTGAGCTGGGACATCAACTTAAAACACTTTTCTATGCCTGGCTTGACATTTGGTGTCACCTGCTGTAACTTAAACCATGCAAACTCTGTTTCTCTAACTGAGGTTTTTGGGAAACACTGAAAATGAAAAGCTGAGGTGCTAAGCCTTCAGGAATTCAGATTTCACAGGCCTGGGCTACAGAATCTTCCTCAACTTCCAGTGGACTCTCAGGCTCCTTTAATTTTACTTCAGATGGGAAATGTGATCATGGATTTGCATGACTGTGCTAGACACCCACTCTTCTTCCCTCCAGTTCACTATCTGCTGTTTCTCCTTTCAAATATGTGATTGTACTAGCTCTTTCCATATGAAAGAACTCTCCTTATTTAAATAAAAAAGTAAAAAAGAAAAAAAAAAGTAAGTTTAAAGGCTACAGCGTCCCCTGGGATGTGAATCTGCCTGTGGGAAGCTTGGTGCTTGCAGATGGCCAGAGAGACAATAGGCAGAAGTCAGACATAAGATGAGGTGAAGGGCCTGGGGTCTCTGGTGCCCAGGTAGAACCTTTCTGCTTCATTCTTGCCAGAGGCAAGGAATTGGCTGCTTCTCTTTGTCACATCTTGTCACTGGGATGTAAACACACTTTCCACTTACAGAAATGTCTCACTGAAAGTAGTTTGAAAGCCAAGGAGGGAGGGAGGGAGGGAGGGAGGGA
>PVKA01001835.1:0-74069 GCA_004027165.1 Ctenomys sociabilis | reverse complement strand
TTTATAAAGACTATTAGAGCAGATCCCTCTATTCATTGAATTAAGAGAATGTAGCTATATACCTATCTTTTTTTTCAAAGCTTATTTATAGGACCATTTCAATAATTAATACTTTTTACATTGTTATCTTCCTAGTGGTTATCCATAGTACAAGAAACAGACAGGATATACTGTCCAAACACTATTAGTGCAAATCTTTCTTCTCATAGAATTACGTGAAAGTAGGTGCATATTTATCATAACTATTCTGTGACAAAGGATCTACAAAGTATAGTACAGGATTACAGGATAAACCCTGAGGGAACTTGAATGACCTTATCATGTACAAAAGTTATATTTCTTGTTATATAGGTCTTGCTTTGTCTTGGTCTTAACCATCCAGCAGAAAAATATAAAAACAAGGTATGTAAAGTCATATTAATATGCTGAGCTGTGAAAGACTCAAGTCAACAACTTCTGCAGATAACCTACTACTATTGTGGACTGCTGGACTATGTTGGAGTGTTTTGCTAAATTCAAGCACCTATAATAATTGAATGCCAATAGAATACCCATCCCTGACAGGACTAAACAAAAAAGGGGATACAAAGGAAGGAAGTTTTGTATTTGTATATGCCTTTTTATCATTCTTAGTTACTGGTTTGGAGAAGGATGGGCGATGTCAATGGTGATGTCCACTCTATACAATGAGCTTAGCAATCACACAGGGCACTTATTTCCAACCAAAACAAAGAGCTGCACACTTCTAACAGCCATTTAATCTTAAATAAAAGAACTTTGATGTACCCTGACCCTTGGCTTTTTGTATTTTCTTCTAGTTTTGAAGTCCACTGCATTTGTGAATGTTCACTTTCCTTCTTCTTTTGTCTTTTTTTAAAATCCAGTCCACTAATGTGTACCAAGCTTAGTTTCTGCCCAAGGCTAAATGTTGTAGGTGAACTAATCAATCAGTTTTTGCCCATTTAAAATGCACTCTAAAATAAAAACAATCTTAACTTTTGATGGATTTGATAGCTGTTTGCCAAACACTTTTTTAAATTGGCAAAACACCAGAAGAAGGTGTAATCTTAAACCTTTAGGAAAAAGAAAGCCTTCAGCTCCCAAGAATTCTACAGTACTTGGGAAATTTATTTTTCCAATCCCAATGGATTATTGATCAACCCTAATATCACTTGAGGGAAGTCATGTTATTTTTAATGAAGTCTTTCTAGCGCAAATTAGAACACACACATTTAGGGTGTAAAATAAATATTTCATTAAAACAGGCTGAGAATAGGGCATGGTGTTTGGCTGAATGAAACACCATAACTGAATAGTGGCTTTTCCATAGTGTTGTTCAAACTCTTTGATCACTGAGTTGATGGAATGGCTGCTGTTTTGTAGCGACCTGAGTTTCCCCCTTGTCCTTTCCAGGCTGCAGGCCTGAACCTGTTGGTTATGGTCATGTGTCCTCCTCAGCCCAACTGTTATATCAGAGAATGTCATGGGGGAAGATAGGAGGTAATGGTGCATTTTGTGAAGTGGGGACCTTAGCCTGAGTGAATGTTTCTCTCAGCTGCAAAAGGAGATTAATAAGGCATTGTCAGCCAGTTATCTTCAAATTGTCCAAAGGATTTTGTTTCCTTTTGTCTCAAAAAGATGTTTCACACCTACAAGGTCAGGGATGTCACAGTTTTTGTCTCTTGATGGAAACGTTTTCTGAACCAGACATATTCCTAACTGGTTATAGAATGAAGTAGCAAAATCATGTTCAAGTTAGAATCTAATTTGACTTAAGCCATTATATTTCTTAAAGCAAGAAATACTGGATTTAGAGTGACACTTTGTTTTAGACAATTATTATGATTATTATTTTTTAAATGTGTATGGTACAGGGTCTCACTACACTACCTGGGACTCACAGTGATCCTGCTGTCTCACCCACCCTACCACTGGAATTCCAGGTGGGCACCACCAGGCCCGGTATCAGTGGTGGGTTCAGCATACTCCAGAGTGGGGCCAGCATAGCATGTGGTGCCAGGCATCAAACCCTGGTCCCTGTGGTTGCCTAAGCAGGTCCTTAGTCTGCTGAGTTAGCTCACTGGCCCCGTTTTAGCAAATTATTAAGCACATAGTGGCTATGTTTAATTCAGTAGTGTGGTTTCAAACATCGGAAGTAAGAAAATGATGCATCTTTCTTTTCTTTTATTCTCTTCTCAGGTTTCTAATCAGCCAGACCCATCTTCTCTAAGGTAAGCGACCTTCTACTGTCCTCCTATGTGTTGGCACAGTGTGCAATGGTGTTGTTGGCTCTGATTGCATTTTCACTATACAGCATGAGTGTGAAGTGCAAATGTTCCCGGAAGCAGGCTTTGAGTGGTGATGTTCATGGTGAGGGTGCCCTTTGAACAAGACTATTAAGTCCTGGACTAGGGGACTCATGAGAGGAAAAGGAAAGAAAAGGGGAGAGGGATGCGGGAGGGGAGGGCAAAGAGTGGGGCGAGAGACAGAGGGAGCCTCTCTTTCTTGCTTGATTATCCTTCTTAGGGGACAGGAGACTCTTTGTCTCTGATATTCAAAAGCAGAAGGCAGTTTCTTTGTGAGCAGCTGCCCCGGACCTCACACCTCTACTAAAGCCCATTTTGGAACAAGCAAAGAGTGGCACGCCCTCTGCTCAGCCCCAACTCTTGAGCTCTGGGGAGGCCTCCCGCCCCACGCAGCAGGATGGAACGATCCAAGTTGTTTAACTTTCCAGGAGTATCTGTAAAAACCAGCAATTGAGGATGTGTTAATCATATTAGAGAACACAATAGGAATCCTTTCTTATTTCATTAGAAAACCAGGGCGCGTTTGATGTGCACCATCTGGTTTGGGAATGCAGAAATAAGTCTTTCAAAAGGGCTCGTCTCCAAGTTCCACGCTTCATGGGCCTCAGAAGGAAAAGCCCATGAGCAGCTCTA
Source organism: Ctenomys sociabilis (assembly GCA_004027165.1). Taxonomy (NCBI): domain Eukaryota; kingdom Metazoa; phylum Chordata; class Mammalia; order Rodentia; family Ctenomyidae; genus Ctenomys; species Ctenomys sociabilis. The sequence goes on along the minus strand of PVKA01001835.1, from coordinate 71,130 downwards.
TTTTTAATGAGTGTGATGCGAAAGCTCCCAAGCTTGGGTGTGTTTCCAGGATGTGCTGTTCCTCCTCAGCTACACGCGTTGGCAGTGCACTTGGCAGCCCGATCCTGCTTGGAGGCTGGGCTTCCAATTGAAAATTTTAAAGTTCTCCATGTGTTAATTGGAAAACAGAGAGAGGCATCATTGTAGTGGAGCATCTGGCTTCTTGGATATTAATTATGGCCCCGTCTATGCATAAAACTAGTGTTTTAAAATGATTTCCTGCTGTTCTGCTGTGTGGCTTTTAGGAAATGTAGTTTTCCGCTTCATACTGAAGTCAGGTTAAACTGATCATGGTATTATATGCCTTTTAAAAATGTGTTTAGATGCAGACACTTTTGTAAACTACCAGCAGTAACAAAACAGGAAGAAAACAATAAATTTACTGTTGCTACTCTACTGAATCCTTAAAATATATTTTTATTCAAAGAAAATGTAGCTATAGAATGTAAGCATCTTATTTTTCTATTGTTCTGAGCCGATAGCATTTGTGAATCAGAAAAGCTGCTTCAGAAGAAACATTCCTTCACATTCTTACATAAGTTTCTGAATTGCACACAGTAGCAGACATGATTGGTGAGCAGCGTGCACTCTTTAACCCTTCGGTAATTGCAGGATTCATCTGTATGTGTGCTACAAGTCCAGCTCACGTGTGTGAAGAAAGCGTAATTACATTACAGGCAATCTCATCGAAGGTAATTACAATTGCCTCCATCAATCCAATTAAACAGGATAACCAACTCTACTGAGGCAGAAACGTCACAAAGCTCTCTGATTAAATCCGGGATTTGGAATAAGGGTGTGTTTGTGGATTTGAAGAATTTTCATTTGCTCAGACATTGTTACACATAAAAATGGATATTATGGAGAGAGAGGGGAGTGGGAAAAGATAAAATTTCTCTTTCATTTCATATTTACGGATGAGTTCTTCTTTTTGATCACAGGAATCATTATATTTTAGGTTCTCAACACCAAAACTTCATTGGTGTCATTATAATCTCACTCCCCCTGGACATTTCTTTCTGTGAATTCCACTTGCAATTAAAGTGACGCTCTGTAAAATGCACTATTTTTATTTCATGGTTTAGAGTGCCTATAGTCTCGGTTTCATGCTGAATATCTAAGATAACCCAGTGTGCACCATGCTTCTTCTTTTCTAGTTTTCCTGTTTTGGGGGGGCAGGGGTGGGAATCAAACCCAAGGTCATAGGACATCAGGCAAGTGATCGAGTAGGATATGTTAATGCCTTCAACGAAAACAATAGAGGAAAACAGTCCAGGAATGATACTGAAACTTCATGAGAGTGAGTTAGCTATAGTGATGGACTCTCCCACTGAGGCCTTCCCTCTTACCCAGGACAGAAGCAAGTCCTGAGTCAGCAGACCCACAGGATGCAAGCCACACAGAGCAACCAGCTCAGTCACAAGATGAGCTGCTGGAGCTGCCACCATGTTAACATTCAAGTAGCATTCATTTTACTTAATAACATGTCCAAAGCATAAGAACAGCAATGCTGGCAAATTAGATATGATAAAAAAGAAGAGTAAAGGGTTTCCTTCAGGTAGAAAATACAAATTCTCAACTTAATAAGGAAAAGAAAAAAATGCATTTGGTGAGGTTGCTGAGACTTACCATAAATTGTCATCGTTCATCTATTACTATGCTTAATGTATCAAATAAACTTTATCATAAGTTTGAGTATATAGCGAAAGCCTAAGTCCAGGTGTGGTGGTGCATGCCTGTAATCCCAGCCCAAGGGAGGCAGAAATCAGGAGGATCACTATGAGTCTGAGCTGTGTAGTGAGACCCTGCACACACACACACACACACACACACACACACACACACATACACACAAAAGCCTAATACACATGCCATTTGGTACTAGCCATGGTGTTCACTGTGGTCTCGGAACATGTCCTGCAAAGATAAGAGGGGACTACTGTATATCAAAGACTTGTGTGATACCTTAATTGACCCTCTGATTTTGTCACTTCAAAATTGGCTATGTGAACAGACCACAGCTGCACCAACTCGTGACCCCTTAGACATTTCCTACTCTCTCAACTGATACCACTGCTGAGTCCCCAAGAGCTCTAGTGACTGTCCCAAGCTATGAAGCAGGTTGTGGCACACTAATCAAAGACACCTGGATCCTTGTGCCTTCCTATCTGTGTTACACAGCGTGGTTTGTGATTTTTCTCTATTACTATAAGTAAATATTTGCTCATCTTTTATTTAAAACAGATAAGTACACAGCTCAAGAAGTAGAGCATTATTGGTGTCCTCGGAAAATGCCAGTGTGCTTAAGAACATATCTTCATGGGACACACTAGAGGAGCACTGCATTAAGATGCAGTCCCACAGCTGAGAAGTTGCACATCACCAAGCACGCTTTTTCCAAGAAGCAGCTCTGCACCACCATGAAACATGGTCCTGTGCCCTTTGGCCTTCTGGGTATTGATGAGATACTAGCAGGGGTTCCTCAGCCCTTCTTTGAAGAGAAAGAAGCTCGTGGTAGATAAATGCTAATTCTGCAAACAGACAAAAATCCTGGAGAGAAGAGGCCAGGAGAAGTCTGTTTCTGCCAAGCATCTCTCTCTCTCTGGTACTCTCTTTGCCTGCCTTCTCTCCTTTCCGTTTTATCCCTTTTCAGTGTTTTTGAGCTGGCTGTTAGAGCTGACATCATAACTTGGCCTCAGAGACTGTAGTATAGTCTGTACCCTCAAGAGTATTTTAAAAGTCTTCCAGTTTACATGTAAACAAAGACTGTTCTTTCTGCAGTCAAGATAATATTATTATGCAAGTGCACATCTAAGTGCCAAACGGGGGCACACATGGTTCCTTGCCATTTCCTACAAGAGATGTCACAGTAATGTACTTACATGACTGCAGAAAAGTCTTTAACTCATACTTTATTGACTCATAAACTTGTCTGCCTCGTGTTCCTAACAATGCCTGCTATCTTTCTCAGATTGACCTATATGACATTTGTGATGACCGAGAGCTAGAGAGTCAGTATTCCTGAGGGAGGAATTTTCATCTGCATACTTTGCAACTAAAACACAAGCTTCCTCCCTTCCTCTTTTGACAAAGAGAAAGCAATTCTAAAACACCTTATATTTCCTTTAAAATTGCAAATTTCCCCAGGCTATTACCTGGGGAAAAGCGAGGGCATGGTTTACATTTGTGTCCATTATCGCATTCATGATTTGTTTTTAAATAACAGTATGGCCAGAGTTCATAAGCATCAAGCAGCCACCTATAATTGGGTATGGACATGTATATTATTATTCCTAAAATGTGAATTGCTTACAGGTCGCAGATGTATAATTATGATGTGACATTTCTCTGGGTCCACATTCACCAAAACAATTTAATCTCCAAAAATCAATATTTAAATTATCTGAGGTGTAGATATTTGTATCCTCATATTTCTAGTTTCTGCATCCTTCTGATGCGACTAAATGTGTTTGCACATTTAATCATTCCTCTTCTTTCTGAGCTGAATTGCAATGACTGGTAATTTCCTAATAGAAAAAAGAAAACATATACGTTGTATGAAAATCTGCTTGTAGAATTATGAGGGAACATTCTTTTTGGTGATTGGTATTTCCATATTTTATTTTTGTTAGTGCTTTTACAGGAAAAATTAGGCAAATAGCCCAGGATTTGGCCTCTAGTGGGCTCCTCGGACTCACAGGGCATCCAACGCAGTTGTCCAAAGCTGCACCGTGAGTTGGTATTGAGCGGCAGACTTGGGACATCCGAGGTGCCACACCTCCCACCCAGCCTGCTTGGGTTGTATGGTAAACAGAACGGTGCACCCACATCGGTTGTGATGGCATGTTCCATGTCCCTCTTACCGGCATGGCCCATCATGGAAGATTTAGTAGATAAACTGTTTAAATAAGTGAAATATTGGAAAAGTAAAATAAGAAGGTATAGAGGGAGGCCGGGCATATGTACACCTTGCTTAGGCATTAAAAATCACACTGAGATAGATACCGATTGGGGCTGATTATTATTATTGTTTCTAGTTTATCATTCCTGTGCACCCAGGACTGGAAGTAACGTACAGATGAGGATTCCCCAGTTAAAAGCAGGAAGCAAGAGTCCTTCCCAGGCCCTTTCACCAGCTTTTCTCAGTGGAGCTGTGGATTAGCTAGAGGTGCCCTCTCCGCTGAGAGGCAGCTTTCTTAAACATCCGGAGCTACTTCTGCAGATATTAATTGACCCCAAAGGATGTCTTTGAACTTCGCTGCTTCTAAAATTTATTTAAAATGTAAGTCCTTCTGCACTTAAATAACATATGCATGGGATATGCAAATCATGGGTCTCACTAAATCTTAATACCTGTCACCCAATTAACCTGACTTTATCCTCTTTCTACTCGCCCTGCTTTGAAGACGTCCTGTCTGGACCTCACGTGTTGAGTGTTGCCGATCTGATAGTAATAAGAAGAAGGGCCTTTCAAAAGTGATCAGGATAGGAAGCCTGTTGGGGAGACTGAGGCTGATGCAGGTGGCATTTGGTTGCTGCCCTTCTGCCTTCAGCTGTGGGTGGAGACAGCATGAGGCTGAACGCTGGTGGCCTGATCTCTGGCTGCCCAGCCTCCACAACTGTGAGCACAGCGCCTCTGTTGTTTCCTCTCGGTCCCCAGTGTGCTGGTGGAGCAGCGCAAGACAGGGCTCACGCAGAAACCTGTGCTCTGCAAGTCGCCCGTCCCCATGTGCTGGGAAGCCCCAGGGGCCGTGCTGGGGTCAGCCCTCATGGAGTGTGTACCCTTCTCCAAAGGCCCCACAGGACTGCTGCCTTCTCCCACTGCATGCTACTCCACTGCATGCTACTCCACTGCATTTGCAATCTCATAAGACTCTAGGATCTGCCGGTCAGCCTAACAGTCTTGTCCTTCCTGCCCAGTCCAGCCAGGGTTTAAATTTCCCATAATGTATGTGTTTTACCTCCTGGAGGCTGCTTTGAGGATATTCAGACTGTTTTGTAACCTGTAAGAAAGCAAGGACAACTAATTTCTGCTAGGACTGGAGCAAGGTCTTTGAGAAGTGTTTCTTGAAGCTCAATGAGTTTGACAGTTTAGTATGAAAGTTCTTTTAATCTGCGCTCTAGCTTTCTGTTCCCTAGCCCTGCTTTTTGGGTCTCAGGTCAGGATCTGATTGCATTGTAGCTACCATGGGAGAGACTGACCTACTATTCTCTCTAATACCTGGGGAATATGTGCAAGCAAGATCATCCAACCAAAGACTACTTCCTGTGAGGATGGGTTTTTCCTGAGCAGATACTAATAAACCCCTCTGTCCTCCAGCCTCACCCCAAGTGTCTCCTACTGGACAACCTTGTCAGCTCAACATGCAAGGTCAGCTTTATTTGAATTCCAGCAGTGGATTTACTCTTCACCACACACCCTACCATTTGGAAAAACTCTGGGCTGCATATGAATAAAGTCTTTTTGTACCCTTGCTGTATGGGAGTGATAAAGATTTCCAGACATATTTAAATCTCAGTAGTAAAGAGTAGCAGACAGCAGCTCAAGCTGAGATTCCCCCATGATATGTATGTGGAGAGCACTTCACTCCTTTGAAGAAATATTTCTCATAATCTACTTCTTTCTTAGATACATTATCTTGCCTCTAATATAATTTGTCAGAGGCACCATTTTTTTCTCCCAAAATGCATAATATAAGGAGGATAATTTATGTTGTAAAATTAAAGGAACTTCTCTACATGGGCTTGTTTTTCTACTGCAGCAGAACATAGTTAATAAAGTATAGCAGGCCCCAGTAAGATGGTTTGTAAAGTAGAGAACAGAATGACAGAAAGCAGGAGGAATGAAGGAAATGTACTCCTGTAGCTCCTTGCAAAGTGGAGTGTGCTATTGAATGCTGTGTGTTCTATGGACATTAAAAGGGTTTCAAGACAGTGAGATGTGCTTGGATCATATGCTGCCCTTTGGAAAATAGCCCGGCGATGATGGAATCTCTGCTGTCCTTTCTGTGCATGCAGTGCCTATGAATGGAATGTGGAGGTTAAAGTTCTCATCTTGATTAGCCCAGGAGCTTTCTGGGGCATGAGCAGAGTGTGCCTCTGGGTGGGCCTGGGTGGGTTGTACAGGTGTGACCCCAGGGGATGTGGCCCACCCCAGGCCCTCTCTCCAGACATAGCTCCCCTATTTTGGGTCAATGCTCTGCACAATTCTCCCACATGAGGTTTCTGCCTCATATTCAGTGGTCCAGGGACTGCATCCCCCTGAACCATGAGTCCAATGAACTTCTCCCTCATGTCATGGGACTCTGAATTGTGTTCCAGACGTGGAAAGCAGACAAAGCCAGAAAGTGCAGTAAGTCACTCCATGATGGGAGAAATGGCAAGGGTGTGTGTGTCAAGGCTACGCAGAATCTGCTCACCTTTATACATGTACATGTACACATATGTACACACACACACACACACACATACACACATACACCACACAGTCTAAGGTTGTGATTTAGAATTTAAAAGATATCAAGTCTTTGCCCTTTCCTGCCTCTCAGCTACATGATATCTTGCCCTTTGGGTATATTATATGTCTTAAATGGCTAATAATATTATTATTAAATAGTGACATCAGAATTTTTCATATAAAAAGTATGTGTTGAAAAGTTCTGTAAAACATTTTAATTATATGTTAAATATTTAAGCTAAAATGAAGGGAAAACATTTAAAGACTGTATATATATATATATATATATATATATATATATATACTATAATGAACTTGCACATGTATTTGCATACACAAAATATGCTTATCACTAGGATAACATATATACATAGAATATTTTTAGTATGTTTTTCTGCCCAGTCTACATTTTTCTACAGTAAGTATATATTAATTTAACAAAGGAAAAGCCAGATATGATGGTGTATATTTGTAATCCAAGAACTAGAGAGGCTGAAGCTGGAAGATTTCCCTGAGTTAAAAGCCAGCCCGAGATCCATGGTGAGTTCAAGGCCAGCCTGATCTATGTAGTGAGACCCTGTCTCAAAAATACAATTGATAGAGAAAAATGAAAACTTAGAAAAATGACTACACAGTATGGGGTGACAGTTCTTGAGTTCTTGACAAAATACAAAAGCTTCTAAGATAGTCTAAGAAAATCTCATTCCAGAAGAGCCACTAAGTTTAAATCAAGGGCCTGAAGTCGTGTTTTTAGAGGAGGCTATAACTTTGAGGAAGCTGAGGTGAAGGGGCCCCATTTAAGCAGAGCTTATACAAGATGGAGACTATTTGCATTCCCCAGTAGACCTGCTTAGCGGTAGGTTGGAAGGGTCCAGATGAAAGGAGAAGGATGAAAACAGAGAGGAAATGGGTGGAAATGGAAAGGAGAGGTGTGAGCCCTGCCCCTGGGCCTGGTCAGTTTGGATAATCCTGTGTACGGAACCCATTGGCTGAGCGTGGAAGGTGTTTGCTGGGCATTGGGTTGAATCACTTCTTGTGGGGGACGAGGATACTGAGTACCAACTTGATGGCCAGCACTGCCCTTGATGCCGCCTCGTGGCCACACAATCATCCCTATGCATGCTGGAATTTGTAATGTGCTCCTTAAAAGAATATAGCCTGCAGTTATGGTGACTAAGACCAAAGTCCCTATTGAGGAAATAAGCAATTTTGAGAATACATAGGCCCTTGCCTGCTTTCACGGAGAAATAAAGTACATTTCCCCCTTCGGGACAAAGCTACTCAGAAAATTATTGGGTTGGATAGAAATGGCCCTGAAACTTGGAGTGGTATGTGAAGCGCTTATCCGAAGTGATCCCAGGGGGGCTGGGCTTGGGGACCCCTGTGCTCCATCTCATAGATGCCGTTTCTTTTCTCTCACTTCCTGGATCCTTGCTACGGATCCTCACAGTACCCATTAGTCTCCGAACCCTCCGGGTTTGCCTCTCACCTTGTGTCCAGGTTTGGAAAGTGCTGGTTCACCAGCTCCAGGGAGAGAGCAAAGGCCCAAAAAGCTTTCCCCAGAATGAAAGATGTGGCTTTCAGCATCCAACTTTTGTGAAGATGTCTTTGACAACTCAAGGCATTTTCTGAGGTTTTCGTTTAGATTTGCTTTGCTTCTTTACTTTATTTTGGATTATTGAGACTGACCAATCAGCAGCTTCTTATAGATGAAGTGGTACCAAACCATTGTTCTCACCATAGCTTGCAGCAGGTCTACTGTTCTCTTGTCTTTTCTAGAGCTTTGAATTAGAAAAGAAACTTCAGCAATGCTAACAGAACTCAGAATGTAAACCACATTTCAGAAATGATGTAATGTATTTATGGAAAACATAGATAATGTTGTTTCATGCGTGATGCTCAGCCATATGGAGCTTACAACCACAGATTATTTCTTTTCCCATTATTTTTGGAATTTAAGGGGTAATGTGCATTTATATAATACAGAGCTGGATTGCTTGGTTACAGGCAGAGTACCGAGACCAGCACACCCACCCTTACACACACGCTCCCATCCAAAATTTTACCTTGGCTCATCCCAGCCTTTGTCTGGTGGGGGTGGGTACATTGCACCCTGAGCTATTCGTTCATTAGGAAATATTTTTGGTTTCTGCCACATGGCCAGTGTCATTTTAGTTAACTTATGTTTCATCTCTTATCAAATATTTTTGAGTTCTTTTTGAATCAATGCTTATCCCGGGTGTTGGGGATATAACAGGGAACAAACTAGACAGGGTCATTTCTCCCAGGAAGCCTAAAAATTTTCTTAGGGGAAGAAAGTAAATATTATATATGTATGTGTATATACAGTCATATATATTATATATAACATATATGGATGTATGTCTATTATATATCACATATGTATATAACATATATTTATATATGAAGATATATATATATATATATATATATATATACACACACACACACATATACACACACACAGAAGTGCTCAGGGCTGCAGTGAGATCCGAAGACAGCTACTGCATGACCCTTACCCTCATAGGGGTTCCTGAGTCAGATTGTAAAGATGCTTTCAGATGTATTATATCTTAACCATTAAGAGCCTCTCCAAGTCAATTGTTTTAATGAATGTTATTATTTGGAGAATATTTGAACTTACAGCAATTAGCATTACTTAGTAACATTAGTACTAAGAGGTAGTTAAACCATTTTATATCTTATTTTGATTCCATACAACATCAGCTACTCGGGCCAGAGATGGCTTAGCTGATAAGAGCTTCCTGGGAAAGTGCAAGGGCCTAAATTCAGTCCCTGATTCTGTCAAAAAAAAAAAAAAATCAGCTACTTTCCATCAGTAGAGATCAGCTACTTCCCTTACAGAAACCTTAAAAAATGGAAAAAATACAAAAAATGTAGATTGGATGGTGCAGGGCTGCATGCACACACACACATGCACCTGCCTCCTACACTGCTAGGAGCAGGGTTCCCAACTCTTGTGGTGTCTCTCTGCATGCTCAGGAATGTCCATGTGCAGCAGTGATGGCTTCTTTCTCGTCCATGGGATCATGGCTGACTGTGTCACATGTGGATGGTTTGACCAGTCAGTCAGCCTGGACACCCTTTACTGTACCAACTGTCAAGCCCCTGTCCTAGAGTGACATCCCTGATGAAGCTCTGAGGTTCAAATCCTTCCTCTCCACCCTCCCATTCCCCTCAGAGAGAACAGAGCTTCGTGTCTGAGGTTACCCAGAACCCTGCTTGGCCCCTGAAACCTAAATAGTAGTCCAATATGCTCCCCTTCCTGCTCCTCCAAGCCTCCTGAACCTACCCTCACAGCACCAACTCTGCAGCATCCCAGCCTGTATCCCTGAAGATCTAGGAGCTTGGTGCACACAGGCATCATGCTGCTTGAGGTAACATAGAAGTCAGATGCTATATGCATGGCCTGCATTCGGTCACTTACCATGTATGACCTTGATAATGAGCTCATTCCTCAGGGCCCCAGTGCCCACTCCTGTCAATAGGATTCATAGTGCTGTGTGACTTGTAAGACTGTGGTCTAATGACTAAATACATCACTTAGTGCCCAGCTGTGGGTTGCCAGTATTTATCCATTATTTTATTGGAATTTGTTTGATAAACTGAATAGATGTTCTCTTTAGGATCCTTGTATGTGGTAACCACAGTGGTCAGGAAATGAGACCTGAAGAGAGGACTAGAGCATTTTGGGAAAGTTCTTTCAACCCAACATGTCCCAACTTCCTCAAGTTTACCACAGGGCAGCTTCTTCCTATTTTCCTTTTATGAAAACCATAAAAATGAAAGACTTCATGTACATAGGCAAGAGCTGAGGTTTTCTTGTGTGCGTTTATTTTGCAAAGATGACTAAGTTGAAGAGGTTTTCTATGTTCACCTTCTCCCCTCCTCCAAAAACAAAGAAAACCTTGTCAAAGAGAACAGATAAGGAATACCCCAAGGGATCGTGAATTCCAATGCATGTGGATTCTTAGGCTCAGGGCCTTTCATTACCACATCAGCCCAAGTGATTATCGGGAAAGGAAGGTGTGTGACAGAGAAGAAGGAAATGCTTCTCTGTTTGACAGCCAGAAACCCTCTGTATAGAAATTTTCTTTGTGAAAAGCATTTGCATTATTAAGGGAAAATATGAAAACTATTATGGGTGAATTGTTAAAAATCTAAAATGGGCCTGAGCTTTGAATTTTAAATCAAAATATGTACAGTCTTGTGAAATGCAGTCTCGTGAAGTAGTCAATGACTGCAAGATGCATTTCTCCTCTCAGTGTAGGTGAGGGCCCAGTTCCACTACTCAGACATCACCTCCTCTCTGGGCTCCTCCTGCAGATCAGCTACCCCCACCCCCTGTGGGCAGCCTGAGTCCTCTGGGCCTGCTCACTTGTGACAGCACTGGCCTGGATTCACTGTGTACCCACAGCTCACTGGGATTTCCTCAAATATGGCACCTTTGTCTTAGAATCTGCTTCCTGGGCTTGCCCTTGGCTGTGGTGCAGCTTTAGGTGCTTAAAGACAGAGCTGAAGGGTTATTCATTGCATGCCATTCCCCTCCAAAGGGAAAGAAATGTGGACAGGCGTGGATCACATGTTGTTTAACAGTGGCACGGACATATTTATGTGGCCAAGTGATGCATCGCTGGGAGGTTTGGGTAAGCTAGAGTTTGCATGTCCTTTCTGCCTGCTAGAACTCCTGGAGCCCAAGACACAAAAGGAAACATCAAAGATAAGTCTGTGCACTCCATGTCCCACTGACTCTTGAGTCTGTTTCTTCCTAACCTCTTTGCCCCTTTGTGGAACTCCAAACCCAGACCTCTCATAGCAGTTCTACAACTTCAAACAGCACTGCACATATGAATGTTGGGAAGCATTTTAGAGTCTCAGCTGCTTCAGCCAAACTGCTACAAGCAGCTGGTCTGAGGATGACTGTGTTGGGTTTATGCTTAGATATTCACCCAAAGCCTCAGGTGCTCACATATGGGGCTTATGGGAAGTGATAGATAGGTGGTTGGGGACCCCACTTACCAGTGGGAGGTGGGTCACTGTGGATAGGCCTAGAAGATCATTTCTCCCTTCCTCCTCCCTTGATCCTTCTCTGCTTCCTGGCCTCCATGCCATGGACTATTTCTCCCCTGCCATGTCAATCTGCCATGCCACTCTGCTTCAGAGCCAGGTGACTATGGACTGAAACCTCTGCCAACTAAGCTGAAACAAAACTCTTCTGCTTGGCATTGTGGGTATCAGGTGCTGTATTTTGACAATGGTAGCATCACTGAGATGGCATGTGTTCTGAGTTTCTAGTCACAGCATATCAGTCCAAGGATAAGATTTACAGTGGAAAACTTAAGGAGACTCTTTCCAGGTCTGAGACCTTTCTTCTGAGAATCCCACCAGGGGAGGGGGATGGGCTGGCCAAAGTCACCCCCTGCCTGGATCTCAGGGTTAGTTGACTTTAGCTAAGGTTATCTTCTAAAGCTGGAGCTCATTACTCTTCTCCTAAGTATACAATCTCTTCCAAGGGTACAGAAGATTAGGGACAGAGGATAAGGGATCGTTCCTCATCTTTCAGACACCACGCTGTTTTCAGAAGCATGGAGGAAACTGGCTAAGAAATTCATAGAAGTTAATAATAGGCCAGTTAAAACTATCAAGGCATAAGGGACTCATACAAAACAGTTGTTAGTGGAGCAAAGTTTCACTATTGTAATAAAATTCACCCTCTCTGTTGGCATGTTAAGAGGAGTCAGTAAAATATTCTATTATTTCTCAAAGTTGCTGTCGATAAGTCTTTATTTCCTGTACATGTAGCACTGTCACGGAAGCAGGCATTAAAGCAAGAGGGAAAGGGTCACTTTCTGTATGTTTGGTTCCATTTCCACTTTTGCTACTTCAGCATGTGAAAAAATAGTGTAGAACATCCATTCTTTAAAGATCATTTATCACTCATCTATTCAATTGTTTGTACTTTTTCTCTTCTTAATTTCTTATATGTTTCTTTGATTTTTTTCTGTCTTCTTCCAATTTTACATGTATATCTGGCAATACAAATAACTGATTAGAAGACAACACTATATATTACAACAAACACTATGAAATTCAAATTACTCTGTTAAGTGAAACTCTGAATCACTTATTTTTTTTCTGTTTTAGTCTAATTTTTACTCTCTTTAAAAAATAAAAAGATCATTTAACAAAGGGCCTAAGCATATCCTGTAGAATTAAGTAATGCTTCTCAACTGAAATCCCACATCTGTTAACTTAGAGTTTGACTTAGGAAGACTCTGTTTTCCATCTGCACAGTGGGATGATTCCTCCTTATTGGAACAGAGCTAGAGATGAATTGAATTAATCTCTGTAAACCATTTAATAAATGCCTGGTGCAACATACAAGCTGGATGCTGCATAGCTAATAGATGTGCACATTTCCTCTCATTGGAGTTATTTTCTTTATGTGAGGTTTTGATGGGCATCTGCTTGGTATGGACCTGACAAACTGGCTGCTCAAATATCTGTCTATTCTTTCTTCATGGAGTTGATTGTCAAGGTTAATGCATCTTCGTGGATTTATCCTCATGGAGGAAAAAAAAAATCCAGAGAATACTTAAACACAGAAGAAGCAAGTTTGCCCCTAGTCTACCCTGTAGCTAGACCCATTCCTCACTGGGCTTTAATGCTTTGTATATAAAATGGGAGTAGTTCTATTGGTTCTCTTTCAGCTCTTAGATTAACAACAGCAAAACACATAGTTATTTGTGAACATAAAGAGTCAACAGGTTCTTAGAAATTGAAATAAGGCTATCCTGGAAGACAAGCCTATTTGTTTGTGGAGCAGTCCTATCTGAGGAGAAGAGATAGAGCCCTGACCCAGGCAGGCAGACCTCTGAGCCTGTAACAGGACTGCCCTTGAGAGCATCAGAGCCTACGGCAGCAGCCCCATTGGCTGGCACCATGGCAACACTGGCGGAGGAGACTTGCTTGTGGCTATGTCTACACAAGCCCCTGAAAAGTAAAACATTTAATCAATGAGTTGCATTGTCCACTCCACACTTCAATGGATCAATGTGCCTAATCTTGTCGCTGAATTAATTGGGTCACTTTTCCGTGGTGTAGCTGCAGGGATTTTGTGTGTTTTTCCTATTATAGAAATAGTAGAGTTAATCTTCAGTCTGTATTTAGCTTCACGTTTGACCTTTGTGACCTCTGTGTGTTGGAAAGGGCAGGAGTAGGAATGGAGCTGAATGAGAATAAACTCCAAAGTGAGTGCAGGATGCAGCTGGAGTTGAATGACTGCTGTACCACAGAGCTGCTGCTTAGGAAACCTTGGGCACATTTGTGTAGCATGAATATCGCTTTTTTCATCTGTGACCTGTAGGTAATAATACCTTCTTTTCAGAGTTTTTTTGAAGACCAGGGTGGTGATGGCATGAGCAGGCTTTGTGAAGAGCATAGGCTGACAGACGTAGGCACTCTGTTCACTGGGGTCATGTTCCCAGGAAGATGAGGGTAACATTTCTGGAGTTGGATTCACGGGCCAGTAGAGCTGTGGCCTGGTGCCCTTGGAATAAAAATGGCCAGAGAGAAACTCAGCAGATGTAGCCACAGGGTATTCTGCAGGGTGAGTGGCTTGCAAGGTGGTGACACGCTGGCAGAAAGAGCTGGACAGCAAGGAAAGACACACAAGAGGTGGTAAAAATTGACGAAGGACTTACTTTAAAAGAGTTGTTACAGTAAAAGAGACATTGCCATTAATTCCCTTCAAAGTACGGCCCCTTTTTTGGAACATAGGTAGCCCTTCCTAATGTCACTTTCAGCAGCCGTTCTGAAGTCCTCTTTCCTGAGGGTCTTTACATGGTACAGTAAAATGTGATCATGAATGCCACTACTGAGTGCCATGCAGACAGAAGCCCGGCTCACAAATATGATGCTGTGGCCTCCTCCACCTTGTTCACCTGACCCAGCACTGTGTGACTTGTGGCCCTGCACCACAGTCAGGACAAGAGTGAAATATAAATGTTGGATCAGCGCAGGATGTGAAGGCAGCCACTGCAGCGCAGTCAAAGATACTCGTGACAGGTCTGCTGCAGAAAGTGGCAAGAAGGATGGCACAGGGCAGAGAGGATCTTGAATGGGATCCATGCCAATGTGTCTTCTACTGTAATCCTTTTTTTTCTTAATTAAACACAGAGTCGTACCTTCTATGTTACTCATCTTGAGAGCCCATGTATGAGAAAATGTTCTTCGGTCCTAGATTAAATGAGTTAATAAGTACAAGGTAACCCACTGGAATCAAACTAATTTTCTTTCTTTTTTCATCAGTGCTTTTGAAAGTGTAGCTCACACTCCAGCATTCTGTTTTCTCATGAAAAGTGTCTAGAAAGCAGATTTAGGCCCCACATGATGGGAATAGGTCCAGAAGTCTTTTCCCTCCAGTTTTGGGGATTGAACCCAGGAATATCGTACAACTGAGCTATTATCTCACACTGTGAGTTTTATTTTGTTGAGATGAGCTCATGTTATGTTGCCAGGCTGCCCTCAATGTTGGAATCCTTTGCTCTCTGCTGTCTGATTAGCTAGGATTACAGACGTTCTCCTCTATGCCAAGGCCAGGAGTCTGTGGACAAGCCACCCTGATGACTTGGCTACTCCTTGGTGTCTGAGAAATAATGAAATGAAAGACTGTTATTTAGTTTAAACTTGGACACAAAACCTTTTTAAAAACAAAATAGCTAAATGGATGTTTGCCTCTGATTGTTGTAATAGCTTCATTTGAAGAAAAAAAAAAAAAAAAAAAAAAAAGAAGTAAGATTAGGTACCCTGTGTCTTTATTTATTGGCCTGGGAAGTCCAAAGATGAAGAGAAGTTTTGCATTGGAAGACTTTCCAAATCTTGAGTTTTATTATATTGATGCTATATGTCTCTCCATTCATGTTTTACCTGCTGGTCAACAAAGGAAGTGAGTGGCCACAGCACATTTGAGAAGAGGGTGACAGGATGGTAAAATCAGAGGACTGCAGCATGACAGCAAGGTCTGAATCATGTGCTGAAGGCCTGGTTCCAGCAGGTTCTAGCACAGTGACACTCACCTTGTACCCCAATGGTAAGGCTCTGCTCATGTCAGTGACACCTACACTAACCTCCTCTATGAGCCACTTTCCTGTCACTGTGACAAAATGCCAGACATGACACCTGTACCTTAAAAGAGAAGAGATTGCTTTGGGCTCAGAGTTCTCATGGGCTCAGTCAATAGTTGGCTGGCTCCAAGGCAGAAATGATAGTACAGAAAGCTTTGGTGGTGGAAAACTGTCAGTCCACAGCAACCAGGAGGGAGGGAGGGAGGGAGAGAGAGAGAGAGTCAGAGACAAGAGTGCACATTCCAGGTAACCTTCACTGGCATCTCTTCTGATCAAGCCATGCTTCCTCATGGCACATTTATCCAGAACTCATCCATGGATTAATCTACCAATGCTCTAGCACCATGAAACCAATCACCTTCCAAAAGCCCAACTTCTGAACACGTCAGTCTTTGAGCGGCATTCTAGATCTAAACCAAGAGCAACCTCACAAGGGCAAAGTGTCTCCTAGCTACCTACCCTGCTCATGTGCAGTGAGCCTGTTTGAGGTTTTTTTTTTTTGAGTTTTTTATTTTTTATTTTTTTTATGTATTTGGTCTCATGTAGATTGTACTCACAGTGATCCTTCTGTTCCCAGCCTCCAATATGCTGGGGTCACAGGCATGTGCCACCACACTCGCTCTCATCGCTGTCTCAGTGCGTCCTGGGAGCAGGGCCAACACGGCACTCTGGCGATTGAGCTCCAGCTGCTGTGCAATTCTGAAGGAGGCACTTTAGTAGCTATTTAAGTTTTTTAATGGATGTGTCCTTACACCCCTGGCTGTGCTTGGCAGGAGGGCTCCTGACATTGGAGGTGGTGGTAGATAACCTGCTCATACCTCTTGGAGGCAGAGAATAAAAACAGGCACCTTATAACTTACCCTACTCACTCCCAGGGCTAGATTTTGTTGAATCAGGCCTCCCTGGAAGCCACTAACCTTCTTCCAATGGCCCACTGCTCTAGATAGCAAGGCAATGGAGATGCCGTAGAAGTTTAGGGGACAGGGTAAAGGGTAACTAATATTTGCAGTTGGAAGGTTAAGAGGAACATGCAGCCTCTGGATCCTTATTGGTCTAAGCATGGATTACTATTTTTTAAATTTAAAAATATCTTTTATTGATTGATTGATTTGGTAGAGTCTCACCACACAGCCCTGACTCACAGTGAGCCTCTTGTCTCCAGCTCTGGGATTACAAGTGTGCATCACTATTCCTGGTTTCAGTGGCCAGCTCAGCATGCTTGGGGTTCTGGGACCAGCACAGCATTCTGTAGCAGGGATCAAACCTGGGTCTTTGCACTTGCCAGGCAGGCACTTAGGCCACCGAGCAATCTCCCCAGCCCAGTGTTATTTTTAATAAGCAAACAGCCAGCTGTGTGGGGCTCAGTGTATTCCTTTTCCTACTTCATCACCCTGACTACACGCCAGGATCTGTTGGCACCAGCAGCAATAAATTAGGGGGTGCTGGCTGGGCCTCAGTGGTCGCTCTTGCCTTCTTAAAAATATCTGCTTTTGTGCAAATACGATATCATATTGGATTTTTTAAAAGTGTTGTGACTGAGCACATTTTGAAGAACATGTCCTAGCTTTCCCCCTCCCCACATGGCAAGTGCAACTGATACATGCTGAGTTCTAACCTGACCTCAGCTGGGTGACGGGTGACTGGTTGAGTCCCTTAGTGGATTTCCTGTTGCTCTAACAAAACACCTGGAATTTTCTTTGCCTGACATTACCAGAACAATCTCAACCCTATGGTTAGCTGGATCTTCAACAATGGGTAGCTAAAATAAGTATCATGATCAAAGCACAGCAGCTAACACTGAGTACCTATTTCTGTATTATCTGTGTTACATCACTTAATCCATGTCCCCTCTGTATTGGTAGAATCACAGTCCTTATTTCTCACAAAGGTCACTTGGAACAGAATGCTGTTTGTCGTGTGATCGCCGAATATATCTTCTTATGCCAGCCTGTGGAATAATCACTCTTAGGGATATTCTAGTATCACAGGAAGCATCATCTAAAGAATAATTAGAGTTGTTTTTTGTTTGTTTTTTTGCGGAATCAGAGATTGAACTGAGGCCCTTGCGCTTGCCAGGAAAGCGCTTATTCCACTGAGCCATCTCCCTGGCCCTAAAGGATAATTAGAAACTGCTTAGAAAATAAAAGCTTGTAGCTGTTACTGGCAGTGGCTTGTGGGGAGTGTGTGAGCCAACCCGCTTAACTTTCTCCTGCAACAGAATGGTAGTTTTTGTAGACAAGGAAACAGGTACAGAGGTGCTGCATCTTCTGTCTTTCTCTCTTTGAAATTCTTCCAAGGTAAGTGCCAGGAACTGGGAGGGAAACAGGCGACCAAGCAACCTTCCATTGTGGAGTGTGGGAGCCCAGAAGAGGAGTAACACAGACAGCTGCTGCCTACCGCCACCCCCATCCCAGCCGTTCTGCACTCCACTCTGCTGAAGGGAACAGTTTTCACTTCTCTACAAGACAATCTGAAGATGTCAGAGTCTTCTCAGTGGCATCAAAATGCAGGCTGCCAACCCTGGCTGGCAAGGGTCCCTTGGGAACTGGCCTGGACCCCGGTCTCTCCAGTCCTCTCTCTTTTCCCCAGGATCCTCGTCTTATCCCTCGTACACAGCTACTTCAGTAGGAGAGAGACCTTCCATGTCCCCTTCAGATCTCTGCACCTATTTTCTGGAATGTTCTCTGCTTGCTGCTTACGTAGTTCATCCCTACTGGTCCTTCACAGCTTAGCGCAATGTCTTGGAAGACATCCTGAATCACCAAGTCTGTGCCAGGAATCTTAACCATATGCTTTCCAAGCTCTAGGTGACATCAGCCCTTGGTATCCTAATTCATCTCTATCTTTAGGACTCCTTGCTCATGGAAAGAGACCCAGGTTTTCAAGTCCCTTGTATGCAATGGTCCCTTACACATACACATAGTTACTTACATTTCTCATATATTTTAAATCATCCCTAAGTTATTCATAATATTGGATATAACATAAATGTTGTGTTGCAGTTGTCTTGCTGTACTGTGGAAAGAATAATGTCAAGGGGAAGTCTGTGTATGCTTAGCACAGACACAATTTTTTAAAAATTATTTTTGATCTGTGGTTGGTTGAAAAGCCTGTATATGTTCAGTGCAGACATGAATTTGTTATCTGTGTGGTTGGGTTCACAGGTGCAAAACAGAGGCTGGCTGTATTTACCATCCTGTCACCTGTATCCCATTGCCCTGCTCAATTTATTTTAGCTCAAGGGAATATGAAAAAGAGAGTTATTAATGACATTGACCTGGGAAGCAGTTCTATCAAATGCTTTCTGGTAGTTCTGTGTCATTTTTTATCATCACTGTAAAAAACTTAGGAATACAGTCATCAAATGGGTACATATTATTAAATTATAGGAGGTTGATAGAATTCTAGCTATGGAAGAAAAATAGAAAATGTTCTTGAAAGATTAGGAAGTGATTTCATCAACAAAGCTGAAATGTAATATGGCAAATACCGGGTCATCCTCCAAAGAACACAAATCTAATGACACAAATACAGGATGGCTAAGCAGAAATATAGCGGGAAAACACTCTGGGTGAATAACTAACCACGAGATAAATGTGAGTCAGCAATGAAGAGCCATTACTGAAAGAAAACTCAGGACCAGTGCTTATTTCCCAGCTGTATTAAATGGAGTTTGATGTCTGTCTGGGAAGGGTTTCCCACTCCACTGTGGCTTCTGCAGACAAGAACATCAGCTCGCAGACAGCAAGTCATAAGCTAATGAAATATATTTGGGAGGAATATTAAAGAAAATGAGGTAATTTAGTATAGACCAGAGAAGGAAATTACAGTTTCTGAGAATCAAATAAGGCTGCTGCATTACACATTGGAGCTGTGCTCCAATTAGCAACATGTTGCATTAATGTGCATTATCTCATTCAAGTTTTATAGCATGCTTAGAGGTTAGATGTGACTACCTCCACTTTACAGGTCTTTTTGTTTTAATGAGAGAAATGGCTTGTTCTTTCATCTTCAGAAAAGGCCGAACTAGCTTAAGTTTCTGGTTGACAAATCACTGTTCTCCCAAACACATTTCTTGGGGAAAATATTGCTCATGGAGAGAAAAAATAAGTCCTTCTAAATCCCAGGACCTACCTGCTACATGCTATAGTAATTGTTAAGTGATCGAAGCAAATGGATGCTTAAGACGCAGGCATGATGAAGTGTTTTGGTGAGTTATTGCTGAAGGCTAGAAAATGCCTCTTTCTAAGAAAAAAACTGGCAATCCCTGCCATACCTGGTTTAGATGAGTGAGTCCACACCACTGGGGTTCACATCTTCATGAGTAAAGTGAGGCCATGCATAAGATTTTGAATGTTCATTTATTAATAAATTATTTGATGATGTACTGGTAACCTTTATTCAACATTTACAAAAGAGCAATTTGAGAGGATACAACAAAGCCTAACTGACTCCGATTTCTTGCATTTTCTTCCTCTGCCCAATATGATGGTTGGCACACTTGTTTTACTTTGAGGAATACTGGCTCAGGCCTCTCCTAGATGGAGATCTATCAGGGCTCAAGGAAGTAAGGCACCATCAAAACCAGGAGAGTCAGAGACCAGAGTTTCGGATTATGTAATTTGGGACTGGTTTATCAGCTTTCCAGGCAGAAGGGTCTCCAAAGCCAGAACCTCTCTAGTCAGGCTGGCTGATAAGATCTGGGAAACTGGAAAGGCGAATGCATTGCTCTCCAAGGGAGTTGCCAGGGGTGTCTGGCCATGTAGCTGGCTTCGGTGAAATCGGGCTGCAGTCCAAAGCCACGTCCACAGTGCTTCCCTCCCTGGAAAGGAAGAGCAGGCGTGGCATTCCTGGGCTTTACTAGCGCTGTAAGAGTGGCACAGAACAGTGGCACTTCTCCAGTGTGTGATGGCTGCTGCCACTCCAACTCAGCCATGCTCTTCTCAGTAAAGGGGGCCAAGAGAATACCCTGGCTGTGTGTGGACCTTCTGCATGAACAGCATCACCAGCATCCCAAAGACATGGAGAAACTGACGCAATTCAATGAACCCTGCAACCACACCCACAAAATGACATAGGTCCTCAGCATTTTCATGGGACAGAAACAAGAAAGACAATCTCAAGATAGGAGAAGGAAACAAGAGTCAGTTTACTTCTGTCTAATACACGTGGCCCCAGGTCCATGCAGAGCAAAGCTAGACCCTAAAGGAATGCCAGTAAAATGTTCTTACCAGGTAAGAGCCTTGGTCATACAGAAGTAGGGAAATGAATCAAAGAGCTGATCACACCAATCTTTGTTCAAACAGCTTTTGTTTGACTAAATGAAAATTCTAGCTCTGCCTCTATCAGCCATGCTCTTAATCGATGTATTTTTCATCTCTGAGCCACCACCATTTCCCATCTGTAACATGGGTCAATAACATTATCATAGGTTGTGTTACATTTCGGTCAGTGATCAGCTGCAACTACAATAGTGGTCCCCTAAATTGTTAAAGGAACTGAAACATGTCTATTCCCTAATTATATCTTAGCATTCTAGTAGTATAGGGAAATGCAGAATTTATGTGTTTGCAGTGTAAATCAATCCACTACATTGGCAGTTATAAAAAGTGTAACCCATACAATTATCTATAGTACGCAATGAAACATAATGATAATAAATGACTTACTAGTTTATGCATTTATTGTAGTTTATAGTTATTTGTTTTATTCTTGTATTTTAGAGAATTCTCTGTAAAATATTATTCCATATTACAGTAGCAGCAGCCTCCTGCAGCTTATGGTAATTCTGTAACTTGATGGGTATCATTTTGTCTTGTACTTGATTTGATCTCATGTTGCTTCATAAACCACAGCCCTGGGGCAATAGATTCTAAGTATAAATGTAGAGTGCAGTGAAAATATGATGAATGCTTGCATCTGAAAATATTTATCACAGCAAAAGACACATTGCTGTCAACTGTCCTCGACCCCTCCTCCTCTCTTGGACACAGTCGTCCCATCATGCTTTGCACTTCTGAAAGCAGTTCTCAAGTCATCCCATCATGCTTTTCACTTCTGGAAGCAGTTCTCAAGTCAGCTTTCTTGAGTGCCTTTAGTTGTCCCACTGTGGCTGCCTCTGTGTCTGGAATCTCCACGTATCGATGCTTCATGGTCATTTTGACTTCAGGGGAGAACCAGAAATCGCAAGCGCCAGCTTCAGTGAATAAAGTGGATGGGGACACATCACAACATATTTCTTAGGAGCCAGTCTTTCCATTCAATGTCACATGGCACCAGCAGTCACCGTATTTTGATAAAACCTCGAAAGAAGAGTTCCAGAAGTATTTCAGAACGTGATAATGACTGAGCATGGTGATGCAGGCCTGTAATCCCAGCATATGGGGGGGCTGAAGCAGGAAGATCACCACAATTTCGAGGCTAGCCTGGATTATGTAATAAGGCCCTGTCTCTAAATACAAAAGGAGAATGTGTAAGACTTGTGGAACAAATGTGTCCACAAGGAAAATATTTTTAAGTGCATTCATGGCAGTGTGTATTTTGCTGTAATTATATATTTTGATTGCCCTGTTTGCATATAATATATAATATAAATAATACATACAGACATGTACATACATATATAAAAGTATGGAACCCATGTGTACAGTAAACTGAAGTATCTAGTTCTTTGTGAGCACATTCTCTGATGTTCAAATGGTAATAAAATCACCCAAGGCCTTATGTCTTAGCACATGCACCTGTCGTTATCAATGTGTGACTCTAACTTTAAATGCCTCGCAGAGACAGCATGAGCATGTATTAACAGGTGACAAGCATTCAGCTCAGTGTCACATATAATAAATGCCACACCCTCCTCACTCCTCTATTTGGTTATTTCTAAACTTTTAACTTTGAAATTATTAGAGCTTCACATGACATTGTAAGACATAAATGTCCAGTCCAGAGGCATGTGCCTATAGTGTCCACCTTCAAGAGGCTAAAATTAGAAGAGACCACAAGTCCAGGAATTCAAGAGCAGCCTGATAAGACCTCACCTGCAAATACCCAAAAAGAAAACAAGAAATAATGCAAAGGAAGTATTTCTCTGCATCGCATGGAAGTCCTCCATTATAACATCTTACCAAAACGTGGTTCAGTGTCATAGCGAGGATACCAGTAGGGACACAGCCAAGAGAGTGCACAGCTCCGTCATCATGGGTCAGTCCTAGTGTCCTTGTGTAGCCTCCTCACCCAGCTGTCCTCCCCTGAACTGGCCCTGATGCTCAGAAACCATCCCATACCCATGTCTATAAATGTTTCATTCCATGGGGTAGACAAAGCAGAAACAAACATTGGATTGCCTACTTGGAAACCTGCCTGGACATTTACTCACATGGCGTCCATGTAAAGAGCACACCCCTTTTTTGTGGCTGAACAGGAGGACACACTACTCTGTGTCTGGTGCCCTGCATGCTCTGGTGCTCTCAGCTTTTGTTTGGATTAGTCATTTCTGTACTGAAAACATCTGGGCCCTTTCCAGTGTTTGGACATTGTGAATAAAATTATTGCAAAACAAAGCTGTCATAAACATCTGTATGTGATGTGTGTGTGTGTGTGTGTGTGTGTGTGTGTGTGTGTCTGAACATAAGATTGCATTTCTCTGAAATAAATGCCTGAGAGTGCAATTGCTACAATGCATGGTGCATGCATACTTGCTCTTTTAAAGACATGCATTCATATCTCCTTGGGTGCTCCTTTGTTATCTTGTCTGCCTCCTCTTTGGTGAATTTTTTCTCATTTCTAGCTAAACTGTTTGCTTTTGAAAGTGTCTAATTGTTCTGGCACTTTTAATATCGCCCATGTCCTGGTTCCTTTTAACCAGGTGAGTTGCAAGTATGTTTTGCTCAGGCTGTTATCTGTCTTTTTGTCCTCTATGAAGGATCTTTTCAGAGCAAATGCTTTCCAATCTGAGGTCAGATCTTTTCTGAGTATGAATTGTATGCTTGAGTTGAGTCTCTAAATTCTCTATATAGCTCATTTTAGATTCATAGAAACACAGCCTATTGTTTTTTTTTTTTTTAAGTTGAGATTCACTTTACACTGAGGTGTGAGGTCTGTGATTCATTAGAAACTAATTTTTGATCATGTAAGTTTTAGGTTCATCTTCTTCCTACCTATATGTCTACTACCTAATCTATCTACTTTGGCACTGATGCCTACTCGCTCTGCCAGAGTTGTTGAAAACTCTTCTTGCACGGAAGACACTTTTGTCAAAACCAAATTCCAAGGACCAGCCAGATAGCTCAGAGGATTGAAGTACCTGCTTCAACTGAGGAAAGAGGCCAGGGTTCAATCCCCTGCACTCTGTGCCTGCTCTGCCCCCAGGGTGCACTGAGACAGTGATTGAGACAGGGCATGGTAGTGCACATCTGTAATCCCAGCATTTGGGAGACTGAAGACAAGAGAATCACTGTGAGTCTGGTCTATGTAGTGAAACCCTGTACACACTCTATATCCTGCCCTAAATTCATAAAACAAAACAAATTCCCATCCTGCAGCTCAGTTTCTGGGTCCTGTATTCTGTGCTGTTGATCTGTGTATCTGTTCCTTCACCAGTGCCAGCCACTGTTGATTACTGTAGCTGTATGATAAGTCATGAAATTCAGTGGCCTTCCCACATAGCCTAGACCTAACATAGGAAAGGGTGATTACACTGACTGAATTTCCCTTTTTAAACATTGTTCTATCTAGTGTTAACGCACTCTTTCCATGCAAACTTTAGAACAAGCTTGACTTTAATTAACCAGAAAACATTGCTGGGAGCCAGATTCTAATTGCATAAAGCAATAAATTAGATTAGAATGAATCAAATCAATATTGTTATTTTATTGATTTTTTCTAATTTCTAAATATGAAGTTTCTTGATTGATTTAAGTTTTTTAAAAATTTCTGTCAGTAGCACTTATATAGAGAAAAAAAAAATATATATATATATATTTGTGGTTCTCACTAAGTCTGCCTAAGTCTTCAGTATATTTTCTTAAAAATGATCATGACAATGTGATTTTATAAGGTCTTATTAAAGTATGCATCATCCATATCAGACAGATAAGAGTGAATGTGATTTTTTGCTATATTTTGAAAACATGTTTTTGCATCTTTTAGAGAAGGGTCTCCAGGGTGTTCAGGGTCTCACTACTAGATCAGACTCCTAGTGATCCACCTGTTTACAGCCTCCTAAGAGCTGGGATTACAGGTGAGCGTCACCACGCCCAGACTCAATTGCCATCTCAGTGCATCCCAGGGGTGGGGCCAGCACAGCAGGCCTGGGGTTCAAGCCCCTGCCCCATGAGCCTGTTTACAGGCACTTCAATCCTCTGAGCTATTTGGCTCTCCCCAAAAGGATAGCAATTTATTTATTTTTTAATTTTTATTTTTTGGTACCGGGGATTGAGCTCTGGACCTTGCAGTTGTCCGGCAGGTGCTTAAGCCTCTGAGCTATCTCACCAGCCCTTTAAAAAAAGATTTTAAATATCATGTTTTTTATCCTACTTTTTATCTTCAGTATATACATATTAACTTTTAGTTATATAAGTGTGAGGTTTTTTTGTTTTTTTTTTTAACCCATTTATTAATTTTGAGAATTTTGGTAGATACTTGTGGGGTTTTCTGTACAGACTGTTACGTCATCTGTCAAAGAGATAGTTTCACTCCTCTGTGCACATTTGTTATGTCCTTTATTTCTTCTTCCTGTTCTTTTGAAGTGAATGGGACGCCCCCCAGTACTACACTGCATAATAGTACAACCACATATCCGTTCTTTTTGCCCTCTCCTAAGTTAGTGCTTATCTTTCACCATTGTAGATGACATTAGCTATTGGGATTTCTTTTATCAAGTTTGGAAAGTTTTTCTCTATACCTGTTTTACTAAGACTGCTTTTTTAATAAAAAGTGGATGTTCGGCTTTATCAAACACTTTTTCTGTGTTTATGGACTTAATTATGTGACTTTTCCTCTTCAGCCTGGTGATATAATATGTCATAATGATTTATTCTTGAACAAAATATGAAATCAAACTTGGGCACTTAGAAAAATCCCATCTGGTCATGGTTCATAGTTTTGTTATACATCGCTGTGTTTTGTTTGCTAAAAATATTAGTGGATTTTGTATCCTTAGTCAATAAGAGATAGTGGTCTAGAGCCTCCTATTTTTTTGCATTATCATGTTTGACTTTGGTAGCACAGCAGTATCAAGCCTGGGAATTAGTGACAATGTGTGTTCCCTCCTCATCTCTGTGTGAAGGAGATTATATAAGATTCGGGTTAACTTTTTTCTCCAAAGGTATGGTACAGTTTCTCATTGGCAACTTCTGGGCCTCAAAACATCTTTCAGGAGCTTTTAAAGAAAGTATTCTACTTCTGTAATAGTTTTGGCCTGCAGGTTGCTACTTGATTGAGTTTGAGCAGTTTGTAGTTTTTGGAGCATCTGTTTATTCTAAATTACAGTTCTATGAGTCCAGAATTGTTTGTCCTGTTCTGTGACAGGTTGAATGGTGGCAGGCCGCAGCCTTTGGAGCTTACTAGTAACATCTCCTTAAGTGCAAAGGGAGAATCTGCTGGCGTGAGCTAGAGATCTTGAAGTGTGAAGGTTGTCATGGGTCACATGGGCGAACCAAGATCACAGTGCAGTCTCCTGAAGTTGGGAGGGTGTGGAGATTTAGACGAATGGGGAGAAGACAGCAATGTGATAGCGGGACAGATTGCAGGGTGGGGGCTTGGGACGGGGAGGTAGGTGCTCTGAGTCCAGCATCACATCCAGTACAGCTCCAGCAGCAGGAAATGCAGGGAGCAGACTCGTCCCAAGGCTCCAGAGGCCGACCCCGGACACTGCCTTGAGATCTTGAATTTCCAGACCCATAAGGGGAAAAAACTGCATTTATTTATTTTATTTATTTTTTTGTGGAACCAGGGGTTGAACTCAGGTCCTTACCCTTGCCAGGGAAGAGCTTATTCCACTGAACCATCTCCCTCACCCCTGCATGTTGTTTTAAACCACAAAGTTCATGGCTTTTTGTGGCAGCAATATAGGGAGTGAATATATTTTCATACTGTGTTGTAGCATGGGATTCTTTTTATTTTTTTGCTTTTAAAAGGTTCTTTTTAGTGGAACAAGATGGATTTTTAACAATAGCACTGACTTGTGTCTTTATTTTTATCAGTATTGCTAAAGTTTTATCAATTTTATTACTTGTGTTTTTGAAATAGTAATTTTTTTTATTGATGTGTCTCACTTTCCTATTTTTAATTTCATTGATTTATCTCTTTAGCATTTCAGGTTCTTCATTAGGGTTTATTTTATTTTCTTTTTCCTGTTTTTTTAAGATAGGAACTAAGATGACCAATTGTAGACATTCTTTTTAATTCTATTATTATTATATTTTAATGTATTTTGGGGAACGGTCTATAGGGTGTTTAGAGTACCAGATCGGACTCCTAGTGATCTGCCTGTTTACAGCCTCCCAAGTGCTAGGAGTAGAGGTGCACACCACCACGCCGTCTCAATTGCTGTCACAGCACACCCTGGGGGTGGGGCAGGCATGGCAGGCCTGGGGATTGGATCCCAGCCCCTGGGCCTGCTTACTGGTGCTTTAATTCACTGAGCTATTTGGCCAGCCCCTAGACATTCTTTTAATTCTGATAAGAGCATTTACTGCTATTGTTTCCTTTCACAGTTGGCTTCACCTGCCTTCTACATATTTTGAAATGTCACAATCTCTTCTTTATTTATTTCTGTGTTTTTACATCTTCCCCTTGCAACTTTCTCTTTGGTCATGAATAAGAACTGTGCTATTTAATGTTCAAATATTAGAAAAGTTCTCTGTTATCTTCCTCTTACTAATTTCTCATTAGAGAAAACATTCTGTGTGATTTCATTTCCTTTCAATTTGTTGAAGTTGGTGTTGTGCACGGTATAAAATATGGTCTACTTGAAGAATAGTCCACGGGAACATTCTAAGAAGTGTCATTTACTATTTGCAGATAGGATGTTTGTTAGATCCTGTTGACTGATTGTGTTATTCAAATTTTGCATGGTTTTGCTTATACTCACTTGGCCTTTGTGTTGCTCGGGCGGGGGGAGGATACTGATGTCTTGCACTGTGAGCATTTGTCTGCTTCTTCCATTAGTTCAGATTTCAGCTTACATGTTGTTTGGCAGGTGTACGCTCAGGGCCATTATGACTCCTAGTTGTTTGACCACTCATTTGTACAGTAAGTGTTTTCCTTGCAAATGAAACTTACTAATATAAACATTTCTGATTTTTTGTTACTAATGGCATGATGTACTTTTTCTATTTTTTACTGTAGTTCCAAACATCCACATCATTGATTCTGAAGTGATTTTCTTCTAAGCACAATATTACTTAAGTAATTTTCTTTTATTTCCTCTGCCAATTTTTATCTTCCAACTTGCTTGATTATTAGTACATTGACTACATCATTTTGTTTGTATTTGTTGCTCTGTTTCCTGTTTCTCTGCTTCTTTTTTTTCATCCTTCTCTTAGGATCCTAAATACATTCAATTTAGGATCCTGTTTTGGTTAATTTACAGTGCTTCAGAGTATCACTATAGTTTTCTTAAAGGTTGCTTTATCTTTTGCATTATAAAGCAAACCATACTTCACTGACATCCATGCCTTATTGTTCCAAATAAAGTATAAAAATCTTGTTTCCATTTAGGTTCTTGTGTCCTTCGCAATTTCAAAATATAATTATCTTAAATTATATCTCTAAAATTTTTGAGCACTGCATCAGATAGTGTTAGAACTTTTGCTTTGGTGACTAAATATCATTTAAGAAGCTCAGAAGAAGTAGACACTCTTCTATCTGTTTCTATGCTTAGCTGCACCAATTTTCTTTTTCTTTGAAATTTGTAAAAGCTTCCATTATTCTTTATTTTTTAGTGTTTATTTAATTTTGTATTTTAAAGAGAATTTTAAATACAATGAAAATGATTATTTCCTTTTAGCTTTTAGCCATTGCTTTTTTTTTTTTTTTTTTTTTTTTTTTTTTTTTTTTTTTTTTTTTTTTTTTTTTTTTTTTAAATTAAAATTTTTTTTTTTTTTTTTTTTTTTTTTTTTTTTTTTTTTTTTTTTTTTTTTTTTTGTATTTTTAGGGAAGGGTCTATAGGATATTCAGGGTCTCACTACTAGGTCAGACTCATAGCGATCTGCCTATTTACAGGTTCATAAAAGCTGAGATTACAGGTGCACGCCACAATGGCCCGTCTCAGTTGCCATCTCAGTGCACCCTGAGGCCAGGGCCGGCACGGCAGGTCCAGGGATTGAATCTCTGGCCCCTTCCCCTGCTTGTAGGTGCTTTAATATGCTGAGCTATTTGGCCAGACCCGCCTTTAGCTATTCTTTAAGGTTAAATTTCCTAATAACAAATCATTTTAGTTTTTGCTTCATCTTAGAATATCTCATTTCCTCTACTAATCCTTGATAAATGGCAGTTTGATGAGTGTAGAGATCATAGTTGACAGCTCTGATACGATGTGCCACTGCCTGTGACTTCCATAGTTTCAGATAAGAAGTCCTCTGTCCTGATTCCTGTTGCTTGTAAGTTTTCTATGCTTGTTTTACAGCTTTCTCTTTGTCTTCAGTTTTAAGGTGTTGAAATATAGTTTGTCTTGGCGTACATTTCATCATATCTATTTTTGCTAAGTTTCACTCAGCTTCCTGAGTCTAGAGATTTAAGTCCTTCATAAAATTTGGAAAATATTCAGCCTTATTTAATTGAACAATTTTTCATAATCATATTCTCTCTCTCTGCCTCTCTCTGTCTATCTCTGTCTCTCTGTCTCTGTCTCTCTGTATCTGTCTCTCTCTGTCTCTCTCTCTCTGCCTCTGTCTCTCTCTCTCCCTTTCTGTCTGTCTCTGTCTCTCTGTCTGTCTCTCTCTCACGCTTCTGCCATATGAAAATCCAAATGCTAGTTTTTCCATCATTAAACATCTAGGCCTTGGTTAATTCTTTTAGGCTACCTTTTCTCTGCTATTCGGATTAGGTAAATTTTATTGATTCATCCTGAAGTTTATTGATTCTGTCCTCTGTTATCACTACACCAATTAGCCCATCCAGCAAGTTTTAAATTATATTTATTACATTCTTCAATTTGTAATTTCTATTTCATTCTTTTTGATTATAACTTCTATTTTTTTCTTTCCTGAGATTCATTTTTTTCACTTGTTTCTAGAGAATTCAGAATTATTTGTTAAAACATTTTTATGATGGCTTCTTCAAAATTCTCATGAAATAAATTTCAACTTCTAATTCATCTTGATTATGCTGTCTTTTTCTCCCATGCATGTGACTTTTTGTGATTATTTGATGGTGAGTGATTTTGGGTGGTATTTTTTGAGACTCCAGACCCTATCTAATCTTCATTTTGAGTAGGCAGTTGCCCTTTTAGCATATGTTATAGAGGCCAGATGCGTGTATCTATTGGGCTACACTGAGACTGCACCAGTTGGAATTCCTACTGTCTTGTTAAAGATGCATGGGGTGGACATTCAGTTTTCCCCTTAATCCTAGCAGAAGCAAGGCAGCAGGTTTTACTACTTCACTGTCATGGGCTGGGAGGAAAATTATCTCCTGTCTGAAGCTCACTGCCATTTCAAAGGGAAGAGGGAAAGGCTGACATACGCCTCTCTGTTACTGAAGGGTGGGGCTGGAAATTCCACTCCCCTCATGACAGAAAAGGGTAGGAAGAAAGTGTTAGGGATGCTTCCTCCAATCACCTCATTCCTCTTCAATGATTGTGGGCATGGTGCTTGGTATTGAACACCTCATTGATACACAAGATGTTGAAAGTCAGGGAGCCAGGGGTACTAACCAGCCTAGCTTGTTCTTATGGTTGCCAGGCAGGTGTGGATAGTCAGCACACACTGGACCCTACTGACACTGCTCTATTACATATTGGGGGACTTTCTAGCACTGAATGTGTCTGCCAAGAAGGGATAGAGAACCAGGTACCTTTCCACCATGCAGAGCGGAATGAGATCAGGGTGCTTTGTCCGAGGTGAGGGGTGGAGTGGAAGCTCAACTCCCCTAAAAGCCTCCTGAAACTTCAGTTTGAGAGAGTGAAGATTCTTCTCTTGGAGGTTGACTGGGATAGTCGAGGTAGCTTCCTTCTTACTTGAGTCTACCTTTTTGTGCTGGCTAAAGGAGTAAGTCTGGAGATCCCATTTTGCTGGTTCTGTTTGGAATCTTCTGCAGCTCCCTATTAAAGTTACATAGGCACTTGGCCCCTAGTCATTCCTCAAGGCCATCGTCTCTGTGTAGTCTCCTCCTACCCTCCACCTTTCAGGTCCACCTAGGACAGACATCCGGTTGAATAGAAGTCAAAAGACAGAGAAAAGAGAATGGCAATACAAGCCTTGACTGGGCTATACAAGGTGAAAGCAGGTGATGCACATGGAAAGGATCATCTGTAGAACTGGTCTCTAGGAGCCTGGCACCGGCCTTTGAAAGGATAACTGCTGGAGAATGTTATCCCCTTTTTTACTCAAAACTGGCACAGAAGGGGAACAGGATTGACTGAAACAGTCACAAAAATCTTTTAAGAATCATGGTAATATTCTCAAACTGTGGTTACAGAGTTTTAAAACTTACTTAAATCACTAGCTTATGAAAAATAACAGTATAACAATAAAATAAAATTTAAAAGCATCACAGATGGAGCCTGTTGCTCTCTGAATTAATAGTAAGTTGTCAATCCTGATTCACAGTCTGAAAAATAACATTGACTGAGCAGAAGTAATGTAAGACCCTAATGGTACAAGAATGAGCTCCTTTGTCCCAAGTTCTCCTTAGAGCCAAGCATATGCAGAATTATGAGAGAGGTGTTGTCTATTTGTGGCTCACTCTCTCTCTCTCTTTCTCTCTCTGTCTCTGTCACTCTCTCTGTCTCCCTCCCTTCTTCCTTCCCTCCCTCCTTCCCTTCTTCCCTCCTTCCCTCCCTCCCTCCCTCTCTCCTTTCTTCTCTCTCCACTTTCCAGCATGGATCATGGCGATCTCATGTGTACTCTTGCCTCTGATTTCTTAAAGAATTAATGCATTCCTGGCTAGGGTAAACTCTTAGGGTTCCCCACCCCTGAAATCACCCAAATTCTGGGCATTGCTCTCTGCCTGGTCCTTTTCTATCACTCCCTCTCATATTTTAAAGAGAATTTTAGAAAAGATGCAGAATTTCAAAACAAGATGATATGAAATTAACAATGATTGTTATGGTGTGTATTGTTATCTTCAAAGTACTTGTTCAGATTACCAGATATAGACATGCAAAATTGACCAAACAATTAAGCATTAACTGTTCCTTTCAATAGACCAATAGAAATTAGTAGTGCAATTATCTTAGCATACATATTTTTTTTCTTTCTCCATTTCTTATTTTTTTTCTCCTTTTCCCCATCCTTTGCTTTTGAGCAGTTTCTTTTCCTTTCACAGTATGTACTGTACTTTCGGATTTCATTTACTCTTTCAGTTTCTTACTCTAGGAAGGCAGCACAATACTTACACACAGAGATCTATCATTTTCTCTTAACAGTCTGCATCTCTTAACATTAATAACATCTCATAGTCAAGGGAACGAGTTTCACTTACCTGAATGCAGGTTTATGGGTTTCCCGAGCAAGGGCAGACACCAGCACACAGGCTTCTGTCCTACTGCACAGCTACTGTTGGAGGGGCCCATAGCACTGAAGGCCCAGTGTTCTGCCTGTGCATGCAAATATAAACCTACTAGACAAATTTCTAGTTGCTTTTTTCTTGTTAGAAGATTCCCCACTTATTTTTCACCAGACCAGACCTACTCATGGCTACCCTGGGTGAGCTGTGGGGATCAATTTCATAGGGTGAAAACTTGATGGTGGGTGCATCAGGGCTTCTAAAAGGATGGTTGGACACTTACATCCTTGGATGGTTGAGCACTCAGGTGAGTGGAGATGCTGAGAAGAGAAGGGCAGAAAAGAAAGCTGGGGAGTGGCAGGTTTAGGGTGGGCTTTTGGCTCTGAGCACCCCAACTCTGGATTGTTGTTCCACAACTTTTCAGCACAGTAAAATCTCTGCTTTGATTGGTTGGAGCACAGCCTCCCAAAGCCAATGTGCCGATCACGTACATAACTGCATTGCACTGCAGGGCCCTCCTGTGTGTTCTGAGCATGTAGTGAAGCACTGTTATTCCCTACGAGACGTGTCCTCCTAACCAGAAGCGCTGCTGAGTGTCATTTGGAACCTTCTTACATTTCTGAACATTTGCTGTCATCCTCATGATTGAGATCAAAGGCAGGGGCTGCAGGGTCCATGCAGTAATTTAAGTATGGAGTTAGAGCTACATTAGTGTCCCAGGGTTAGCCACTTAGCTGATGTTTGACACACCTTCAGGAGCAGAGAGCCCATGCATGAGTTCCTCAGTGCTCAGGAAACAAGAACATTTCTCACTGACCCTCTGCCACCAGCACCTTTCCAGTTCCTTGAGAAGGGTGATTCCTATGGGAGTCGTAGACCCTGTGCAGCACAGGTGGGCTGTGGGGCTCATGGGCTCTCTAGAGTAGATATTTTCAGGAAAGCTCTTAGCTTCTTTCAGAGCACATAAAAGAAATAGTATCTGATGCTAACACTGCTACTGGACTACTACTAGCTATCTTTTCAGCTTAATGTCCCTAATCCCATCACCAGTTCTTCTTTTAGAACATCCAGTGGCTTCGTACCATCCTTGGAAGACTCTCCCACTGGTGGGGGCTCCAATTCGCTGATGGAGCCACTTGCCTGACGGAAGCCCCAGGTGGCATGTAAGCCTCAAGAATTTCTTACAGAACCTAAACTATCAGAAGCATTCAGCAAGCCCCAACTAGAAAAATATCTGACTGGAAATATTATGTTTCTGATACAAACAGATTATCTATAGAGTATGTATTGCATAGTCAGGCTTGACCAGGGATATGAAAGGAGGAGAGATTTCATTTTAAATGTTAGTGGTCTAGCTAGTGGCTGCCTATGCTGCTGGTTCATTCATTCAATTTGTCAAAGACCAATGAATTAGTCCCCACAATTCTAAAAGAGGAAGTTGATAGCCATCTCTCTGTGGGTCCCCTGGAGACATGATGAAAGGGTACCTGGTGGAGCTGCCCAGCGCAAATACCAGGATTCCCTGGGAATCAGAATGGTCTCTCCACAGACCTGGCTCCAAAGACAGTAGAAGGTGGGTGCAATAAGTCAGGGTGTGGAGCTTGTTGAGATCTCCCTGTGACAAGCACAGTTAAATCAAGGATCGCTGTAGTGTATATTGTGTGTGGCTCAGGCATCTCAGTTAAACTTGAGATTTTTAAGAATGATGTCCAACAACCCAAGCGACTGCATTAATAAAACAGGCACTCACACCTTTTAACATCATAACAAATGTGTATGAATCATTTATACAATTTTTCCGTCAAACGATGTTTGACAATAATCAGATGATAATGAAATGTATAATTAATAATAAAAATGCCAACATCTGTTAGCTTGTTATTACAGACTGAAATTTCCGTGTACTATTTCAAATGTGTCACCATTAACCTAATTTATATTAAAACCTGCTAAACACAATCTGCTTTCATTAGTTGTTAATGCGGGCTGACACCAAGGCGATGCTTCTCCCTGCCCGCCCTCCCAAGTTCGCGGTCTTGTCTAAACCGAAGATTCCTCCAAATGTCTTAGCAAGTGGATGCCTGCAGTATCCTGTCAGCAGATGGACCCTGCTGGCTGGCTGGTTTGCTCTCAGCTGCGAATGATCAGCCCGCTGAGCCCGAGTAAGCAGCACTGGTCTCCGGAAAAAGTCTGCCTGTGGCTGCAGGCCCTTCTGCTGTTCTTCTGTTCAGCTGCCTGCTCATCTGTAGTGTCCTCCCATACATTAGTCCACCAGTGGCCAGGCCACCATCACTGCAGGGAGGACACAGGCTCTGCTAACACAAATATCATTCTGTGTCCATTCTAAAGCTCAAAGGCCAAGAGCAGATCTAGGCAGAAGCAGCTCTCCACTAGTGACCCAGCTTTCATTACAGAAGAAAAAGCAGGTGGAGCATGTACGCCCAGTGCATCCTCCGACGCCAAGAAGTGAGGAAGTGCTTTGATCAAACTCAACAGTGGGATGTGTTGCGGGAACCAGGAACCGACAGACAGGACTCGCAACAGGCAAAGCCAAAACAGTTTATAAATGGAAAGAAAATGGCGCAGAACTAAAACTCCAAGTATAAAGTACGTGTGCATGGATCCATAGTGTTACACATAAATGACTGAATACAGCAAAAAGCGAGAGGACAGCTCACAGCCACAAGAGGTGCAGTGATGCGTGCCAGTCCACACTCCTCGAGGCAGGGACACGAATTCTCTCTACCATGTGCTGAGCACAGTGACTTTCTTTCAAAGACTTCAGCATGGAGGGAGGAGGGAGTGCCTTCCCAGGAGAGAGCAGCCATAGGTGCCACATCAGGCAGGTGGCCAGGGCTGGCCTCAGCATCACAAGCTGTGTTAATGCTCTGTAACTCTGACTGGGTGCAGCAGGGTGAAAGTGCTGCTTTACCTGCATGATGCACTTCTTCCCCATTAACCCCAGCCCTGGTTGTATCCTGAGAACACATCATATAAAACTTCATAGGGGGAATTTTTCAAAAAACAAATTCCTTGATGAGTACTTTTGAAAAACCCCTAAGGTCTCCAAATATAGAAAGTCTGGGGGAAAAGAAGTCAGAGCCAAGAGGAGACTAAAGCAGCATAAGAATTGCATGTAATATATTTACCCAGGCTGAAATAGATTACCCAGAACACAAAAAGGAATGTGAATAAAGACTGTGAACATCCAGATAAACTAGAGATGTTAGCAGTGATGCATTGATGCAGGCAATGAACCACACATATAAGCTGCTCCACATAAGGGACCCAGCTCAAGAGTAGGTAGAAGCCTTCTGCAGATGTCTTTTGCAATCTGCATATGCAAGACTACTCTAAAAATGAAGTCTTTTTTAAGCATATTTTTTTTTCTTTTAAGAAATATTGCACTCCAGGGATAATTCACAGAGTGGGGAACCAGCTGGCTGGAGCCACAGTGAGTTTCCCACGTAGGAGACGTCACCTCGTCTGCAGGGAAAGCCCTACAGATAGGCCTGGACTGAGGTGTCTCGGGAAGAACATGCATAAGGAATCGGGCTATCATTTAAGATCCAGAACAGCCTAAAATCTTGAAATTCTGCCTGGCTTCACCCCAGAGTGAACTTGCAAAATCATCCATGCCTAGAGGGAGGTGCATCAAAGCATTTTGCTGTGCACCAGAGAAATTGAGGCGTCTTTCATAAGTAGGACATTATCACCCCTGGAAAAAAATTTCAGTCTACTTATAGAGTTGCTCAGAAAAGGTATTTGTTAATTAATTAAATGAATTTGATCCACCTATGTGATTAAGGTGAAGGTGGGGAGAGGTGCTAGCTGACTCCTGACTGTTTTGTGTTGGAGAAAGTGTTGTTACATAACGTACTTCTCAAGGCAGCGTTAACTAGTCACAAAAACACCCTCATTATGTGCACCCAAAGGAATATGATATTCCTGTTAAATATGGCCCCAAGGCAGTCTGGGAGGAAAGCTGAAAATTACATACCTGTTTTTTTTTTTTTTTTTTTTTTTCTGAAAGCTCTCTTCTTGAACAGAAAGTGGCAATAATAATATTATACACCTACATAGTCCTTTATATTCAAGAAACCTCAGAGTGATTCATCAATTATCCTTCGTACACACAGGGCCCCCAGTTCCTGGGAAAGGAAGTCACTAGTGACAAAAGCCAGTCCCCAAGGGTCAGCCCATTCAAAGCCAAGTTAAAGGGAGCAGAGCGGAAAGGGAAGGAGGGAGCTGCCCACCTGCTGGCTTTTTCTGACCCCAGGCTGCAGGCTTTCCTTTTAACCCCATGGTCTTCCCATACCTTTTTGGAGCTCAGGGACTGGGGAAGGCACAGAATGGTCACAGAGAGCAACAGGAAACAGAACCAAGTCCAGAAATACCACAGCTCGGGTGCATGTGAACACAGGAAACTGGACTCTGGGCTAAGACAGAGGGGATGGAGCTTGCCAGCAGATGATCTACCTAGCTGTGAAGCCTGAGCTCAGGATTTGCCAGTGCTGTGTGTGGCCTTGGGCGTGTCATCCCCATCTCTCTGTATCCCTCTGTTCTTTCTTGTCTCTGTCTCTGCTTTCTGTCTGCAATTTCCACAATTTCTCATGCCTCACTCTGCTTTCTGAGCGGAGCGGTGCCAGGAGCAGACAAGAAAGGACAGAGGAAGCTACATCTCAGTGGGCAATGAATGCAGGCTGGCTGACTTCTCCCAGAGAGGACCGGAGTTTGGGAAAAAGGCAGCTAATTTTTGAGGAAGCAGGACTGCACCACAGTTGTACTCAAACATACTCTGGGCTGCAGGGTGTCCTGGGTCCTGCCAACTGCTCAGTGCTGTCTCACCCTTGCTTCTTTCTACCATCTAGCTGTAAGAACCTGACTTAGCTTCTCCAAATTTTGGCCCTGCGCCCAGCACTACATGGGATCCTACAATCCCTGTCTGTCCTCTAATATAAAAGCTCACTTGCATATCACCTCTGTGATGCCCCAGTCTGGGCTTGGCCCTCTGGCCACCGGCTGGGCATGCCGAGTCCCAGAGCTGCAGAAGCTGAGCTGTACAGTGGGTCCCTTTCTCCACCTGCCTGCCCTGCAAGCCTTAAGGGCTGCATCACCAGGACTCGGCACAAGGCAGCTACTCAGTAAGCACTTGCTGCATTGATTGTTTTCTGTGTATGCAGTCTTCACAGAGCTGGCCCACCTGGTGCAGGGGGAAGAGCCAGATCAGGTGTTTCTGGGAGTTAGACACCGCTTGATGGATTTAATTGCTCATAGCACAGATTTGCCCTGGGCTACTAAAGAGGATCCGAAAGCACATGCTGGTAGAGGCATCATCCTCAGGCACTTGTAGACATAGAACATGACCAGGCTGGAAAGAACCTAGAGGCCATGGCTCATTGCACTCTTTGCAGGTGTGCACACCACAGAGTTTAGGTACCTAGGTGCAGGTCCTGTGGAGTCCTCCGCAAGTGTTTGACTCAGAACTCTGAGCTGTTTCTGCCACACTGCCCCCAGGAACACGGACAGAGACAAGTACTCCCTACCTGCGAGGATAGCAGGGTGCTGCTTCTCTGACTCCAGGCACAGGGCATGCTTTCTGCTCTCTGCCTTGGTGGAGCATCCTGGGCAGAAGCGATGCGGTCAGTAGAGGAGGCTCTCATAGTCAGGGGCTAGAATGGTCCAGATGGAATTGGTGAGGAGCACAGAGGGCAGGAGGGAGGAGCAGGAAGAACATGATAGTAGCCTCCATGGAGACGGGCATGGATGTGCAGCATGGCCAAGAAGGCTGGGCAGGCAGGACAGGCACAGGCAGAGGCAGGAAAGTCCAGCACATGGCGGGGCAGCTGTCCTCTGCTTTCCCTGCACTGGGCTTCACAGTGTTCTCAAAAATGATGGAGTGGAGCTGCTGGGTAGAGCAAGAGAGTTAGAGGGAGCAGCGGATAAGAGGGTGAAGGACAGTTGAGGACAGCAAAAGATGATGAGGTAGAGAGAAGAACAAGGGAGCAGATGGGAACAGAGACCCTCCTGCTCCCTGAGTGGATTCTCCCGGCTCCCAGTGACGGGAAGCTTGGAAAGTCTCTTTCTCCATGGTTACCACACTAGCACTGGCAGGAAGTCAGCTCCGGACGGATGCACCACACAGAGAGCTCTGAGGCTGAAGTCCATTGTCTGCAAATGCGGCCTCTGTCTCCAGTGGAGAACACACTGAACTAATTACCATGGGGTTCACTTTCTGTGCTGCAGAAATATCTAGGACCCACAAGATCTGACAGAGAAAATGTACTTAGCTGCACTGTGCGGGCTCTCAGAACCTCCAGCAAACTTCTGACACAGGTTTATAGAGGAAGGGTATGGCTTAGCATAAGTTTCAAATCCATAGCCCTGCTGTGGTGGGTGATGGGACAGAGCCAACCTTTTCAGCATTTGTGTTCTTGATAATCAACCAGGATCTTATTAAAATGCAGGCTCTGACTGTGTAGTTCTAGCACAGAGCCAAAAGGGCTGAGCTCATGGCACACTCCAAAAGGATGCTACCATGGCTCAGAGGAAAGACCAGAAGATTAGTCATCGGAGATAAGTTGACTTATGAATCCCTGACATCTAAGCCAATGATCCTGGATACACCTGGGGAGATTGAAAACAATATCTTTGCCTGGACAGACCAGATAGCTCAGCGGGTTAGAGCGCCTGCTTAGGCGGATGCAGGGACCAGGGTTCCATCCCCAGTGTGCTGTGCAGTGCTGGCTTTACCCCTGAAGTGCGTTGAGACTGGGTGTGGTGATGTGTACCTGTAACTCCGTGCTTGAGAGGCTGAAAACAGGAAGATCACTATGAGTGAGATCTATGAGACCCTGTAGACCCTGTAGACCCTGTACTAAATACGCTATGTATATATGCCAGGTCTCACCCCACTGTTTCTATTTTCTGACCATGAAGTCATAAAACTACAATAAATTAAAACAGCAAAATATTTGCACCATGATTTTTTTCCCATTTAATATTAGCACCTCTAAGTATCACGTAACTTTAAAAAGAAACCCCTCAATTCTTGAAAGAGGACAGAGTAGAAATGTGTGACTGGAAAATAAATGACAGTGATTCATAGGTGCCAGGCCCAACTATGACAACATGGGCACTGCCCAAGGTCACAGCGCCACACATGCTGGCTCCCCCCCTTGGACACCAACCCAACCTCCAGAAATGTGAGGGAGAACTCTTCTCTTTGGATCAATGGCCCAGTCTCTGTACTAGCAGCACGAAATGGACTAAGTCCCAGGGCCTTCCCAGCCCTGCGTCAGGTAGCTTCTGCTCATCGGCCTCAGAGTCCACTGATGTGCATCTAAGCCCTTGCCTACTCTAGCTACAGGTGTTTCCTTCAGAGAGCTGACTCACCACTGAAGAACCAACTGCAGCTGAGTAGCATTTGGATAAGGACTAAAATTAGCATGCTGGAGACTATGCAGGGACACAGCGTGCTGATGGGCATGTTTCTAAAAGGGCAAACACATCTGTTGCCAGGACAACAAAGACACATCCTCCACCCTGGTGAAGATGGGGACACCAGACTGTCCACAAGGAAGCCAGCGCAGGCTGCTGGGTCTCTTTGCAAGAATTAGCCAGGTTCTTACCTGGCAGCTTTGATGGCCTGAAGAAAAGGGGTACAGCTTAACAGGCAAAGGCACCCACTGCTTTTGGAGCTGTCCAGAAAGGTCTTTAAGGAAACAGTGGAAGGATAGAAAATGGGCATATCTCCTTCTTTGTCATCTTCTTCCTGTTCACATTTATTGTGCTATTGCTGGTGTCACCAGATACCAAAAACCAGTGGCTGGGATCACGTCTCTCTCTCTGGAGGCACCAGGGTGAAATGAGGCCACTGTGTACACTCCAAACATCTTGGGAACATTCACACATTCCGGACTCACTCTTTGTCCAGATCCTTCGCCAACCTCCTCTTGCACTCCCTTCTTTATATAATGCATTGTTCTTTTAGGCAGAAGAAAACCTTTCCTATTCTCACTCACAATACTCATCACAGTTCTGCCAACACACGACACGTAGGTGTATTTCCCCCACAAACCAGGTAACTCCCCATGGATGCCAGCTGAGTGTCCTACACTTCGGTTCAATTTTGACACTGTCCACATGGTGATGGTGCCAGATCCCACAGGGTAGGTCCTCAGTCATTCTCACAAGATTTCCAAGCATGAGCCCCAGGAAGGGGCTTGTGTTTTCTGACCAATCAGCTGTAAATCAGGGTCCCTATAGCCCTTTCCTTGGGCTTGATTAGGATATTGATGTAGCTAGTAGGACCTGGGGAAGCACATTACATTTACGGCTGTGTTGCTACAAAAGAGCCCAGTGAACGGATGTACAGGGACATCATGTAGGCCAGAGGAGAGGATTTACTGTTCAGGCATGACAGTCACATCCCTGGTCATTGGTGGTTATGTCACTTCAATTTGGTTTTTCCTCCGGATGGAGAGTGGGTCCAGAATCCCCAACTCTCTAATTGCCCTTGGTCTGCTGGTGTCCAGTCCCAATTGAAGAACTCAGCTAGCATTGAGCTCCCTGACAGCCTGAGAGTTCCAGGAGTTGTAATGAAAAAACTGGAAAAGCCAGATCCATATGTGTGTATCCCAAGAGACCATAGGTGGGTGCCAAGGTTTCCTTGTTTTGATTTGGTTTCTTACTGTGCTGGGAAATCAAGCTCAGGGACTCCCATGTTATGGGGGCACCCTACCATGGAGGTCTCGACTTAGCCCAAATAGCTGAATTTGTGAAAAGGGAAGAGACACTTGTACAGATGAAAATGTTAATGGAATCATTCAGAGGCAGTCAGTTCTGACTTTTTCAGAATGTTTGGGGAGGAAAAAACCAACCCGAATCACCTTGTCCTAGCTGGCCTGGGTGTGTGACTCTAAGTCACTGTGCTCTTACAAAGCCTGAAGGTCCCTGTGTGTGCTTAGCTACCTTGGTCCTCGACCACACACTGACTTTCTCAAGGTGTGAAGGCAGCAACAGCCATGGAGCTCAAATCCAAGAGGAAGTGCAAGGAGAGGCCACTTGTGCTCAGAGGGCTGAATGTCTATGCTCTCTGCACAGTGTGTCAAAATATGTCACCAGCTGACAAAGGTGTTGTGCCTCCCACCATCTTCTCTGAGAGAAAGCGATCACAAATCAGCTTCATGAAAGAATGGGATTTCAGGGCCAGAAAGGGCCAGCACTGAGGTTTCACCCAGGCAACAGCTGGAGCCACAAGAAATCAAGCTGCAGAAACCTCCACCCTGCCAACCCCAGGTGGCCCCAGACCCCGTGCTCACTGCTGCTGGTGCAAGGACTGGGACCATGATGCCCTAGTATGGGTTTTCCAGTAACAAGCCAATAACACACAGTTTGGTTTTATAGATTAAATGTTGTAATTACAATTTTCCTATGAGTGCTATATTTGAAGCAAAGTGCACTTCACCATGTAGTCAGGTTTAACTTCCAAAATATACACCTTCTTAAGTAGGTCCTATTAAAACAACTTAATAGGATGTCAGCAAGTACCAGGATGGACATAAAAATGGAATCATGTGGTTTGTTTCTACAGTGTGCTAGTTTTGCGGGGTCTGTCAGACACTGTTGCAGCTGGCTCCGAACTAACAGGATTACAGGATGGAAATTAAATCTATCAAATGTCTTCATTCTTTAAGCTAACAAATTGCCTCGTGCTGCCTGAGGCACGTGCAAAAACCCCGAGCATCTCTGTGCATGTGCAAGCACAATGTACGTTCAGATGCTTTTCTGCGTCATGCAAACATGGTCAGTTTAGTGATAAACCAGATATATTTGAAGAAGAGGAGAAAATAGAAGTGTGCTCTTTTTCAAGTCAGACTGGTGAATTTTGGACAAAGCCAGATGTACACTAGAAGCCATTAATGCTGCAGGGAGTGGGGTTTCCCTGATCTGGTTTCACAGGGAGCTTGCTCGGTTCAGCTATGGGTGCAAAACCACTGACAGCCTTCACAGATGTGAACTGCACAGGGAGCCCATGTCGCCAGAATTATTGTAGGAACCATAGGGCGGCGGTGCCCAGTTGTATAGTTCTGCTCAGAAGTGGGCAAGGACTCATCCAGGAGCAAGGACAGGGCGACAATGGCAGAGCATTCCCTTTGTGGTACTTGGACTTGGAATCAGGACCTTGCACTTGCCAGGCAGGCACTTGTAGCTGAGGTTGATGTCCTTACACAGATTTCAGAGATTTGGTGTGGAGACATGTGCAGTTTCTTGACAGTCATGGGAAACAGAACCCAAAACAAAAGAAAATGCCAACTTGATTTGTGCTGTAGAACGTACACTATGTGTGTGTCATGGGCCTGCTTGTTTGTATGCCTCTGTCCTTCATGTGCTATTCTGACATGCTCAAGTGGCACAGATGGAATGCAGTGTGTATGTGTAGTTCGCGTGCCCATGTATTTCTATTTGGATCCATACGTGTGCCTATGAGCCTGTACTCACATGCAGCATTGAAGTCACGGCCATGACTTGAACCCGTCGGCACTGCGGGGAAGTGGCTACTCCTGTAGCTCTGT
This sequence comes from Ctenomys sociabilis, assembly GCA_004027165.1. Classification (NCBI taxonomy): domain Eukaryota; kingdom Metazoa; phylum Chordata; class Mammalia; order Rodentia; family Ctenomyidae; genus Ctenomys; species Ctenomys sociabilis. The sequence goes on along the minus strand of PVKA01001835.1, from coordinate 28,222 downwards.
GTGCCTGCTCCAGTAGTACAAGAGGAGGACTACAGAAGGGCTTAAGTGTAAAGAATTGGGCATGAAGCTCTATGTGTCACTTAAACAGAGCATTGTGCCAGGTAGACAGATGGGAGAGACACATTTCTGAGACGCATCTGTGGGACCAATGCACTAAAAATAAACACCTGACACAGATGTCACTGACTCAAGGCTGAGCCGCACAAGCCACAGGAACATTATCAGCTGACAGGAGAGCAACCACCCAACACGCATCAAAGTGGACTGCCTTGGAAGAGGCTCCGAGTGCAAAAATAGCAGGGCATAGTCAGCAGCCACGAGTCCTCAGGAGCAGGCTACAAGTCTTCCCTGTGCAAGTGCCTACGGAACCAACAGATGGCGGTTCCTTTCAGAGCAGAGCCAAATGCCTACAACTTTTCAAAGATATTGTGACAAAATAGCTCCCGTAGGCAGTTTCCATAATGAAAGACGGAGAGCTGGTGCGTACTCTCAAAGCTTGCCTGGCCCGCTCCGCATCCTGGCAGAGGAGATGTGACGTGGGAAAGCGTGAGCTCCACTGGAAGCATTTCTTCTGAACGTAGCTGCTTATATGCATAGGGAATAAAATAGTTAGGGAACCAAATTGCTGTCCCCAGGTGCCCTCTTCTTGCCTGCCACTACCACCATTGCTGCCATAGGCATTTACCGGGCACCTAGACATGCCTGTTATCCCCTCAAGGATACCAGGAACATGTGCCTAGTGTGGTGTTAGCTGACTCACGCAAGGTTTCACAGTGAGGGTGGGTGCAAGATTCCAGGGTAGACCTAGGTTTGTCTTTCTCTGGAGACCTTGCCCATAAGAGCTGACCCCTCACAGCCTTAGCTACCTGTCCCTACACAGGGCCATAACGCAAGATGTCACTGTCACTGGTGATGGGCTCAAGGTGCAGAGGTCTTGTCAGCCTCTCCACCCAGGGAACCACTTTGGCTCCATGGGAACTACACGCAGAAGTATGACACTCCCTTCCAAGCTCAGGAATTAATTGCCGGCTTCCTTGTGAATGGACACCAATTTCTGTTGTGACCTTCCAGTTCAACCCTCACAGGTATTAATTGTTTTCTCTTTATAATCACATTGAAACATAGGATGAAGAGTTATTTTAGTCCTCACTCTACAGATCAGGAAAACAAGGCTCCAGTGGGTTGGACAGCTCTCCAGACCGTGAGGTTTGTAGCTTATGTATGACTGAGGGCCAAGATGCTGCTCCTTCCATTCTGCTGTACCCCAGGTCTATCCAGATGAAACTTCCCACTTGGAAACAGGACGATCACCTCGAGATTCCTGAGCTAAGATGATCTGGAAGCTGAGCCTGACCACACTGTGTCCCTCATCCCTCCCAGTGGTCAGGGTGGGCACCTGTTCTTTGCTTACCATTTTGCTAATGAATGCATTTGCGATCATCGGCGGGCTGTCCTTGCAGCTGGTCTTCTCATAATTTCCAGACCAAGTGTTAAGTTAATGACAGGCAGAGACAAAGGTCCACACTACTTTTACTTTAATATAAGCTATCAGCTATCAAAACTTCACAAAGCTGCAATTAGTGAGGGCCCAACATCAACAAAAGTCCTGTCCTCCCCGTGCTCCCACCAGGAGAAATCATCTGATTCCTGATTCATTCATGCCTAATCTGGCTGAGGCTTCTAGCCTAGAGCTAAGCCATGCTTGCACTGAGACCCACAACCATAGGAATCTTCAGGAGTGGGGAAACTCCACCAGCTCCCCATGGCCCCATTTTCAATCCCACCTTATGCACAGAGGTTGTTCTAAGCCAGGCTTCTGGATTCTGCTGTGCTATATCTGACACCCTGTTTATGTTCTTGCTGGGTCAGGGGCCCTTCCTGCTGTTTCTCTCAGCAACTTTGCACCTTCAGTGTCTGGCACATTTTCTGTAGACTATGGAGAGTAACATTTTCAGTTGTCCCACCTTTGAGCCTCATCCCTGTCTCTCGGAAACCCAGCCTCCTGCCTATAGGAAGGCTAGCCTTGCAGAGAGCCGCTCATTTCCTGATGACCAGCCTTCTGGCGGCACTTAGGACACTGCCCATCTCGCGGGAGTCCTGTGGAAGGAATGCGTGACTATAAGCCAAGACATATTCCAGCCCAAGTCTTCTTAACAGAAAAGGTTAATTTTCACCATTTCCTCCAGGAAATGAAACTGAGATTCTGATAGTTGAATGAGTAATATACAAACATTATTTCTTTAGATCTTAAAAATCATAATAGGCCTACATACATTAGTCAGAATTGTGGCTGTGTACTGCTTCTTACCAACGTATACATGCCATGCTAAACGGTTACCCCAAGTGTTTACACCAAAGCACAGGATAGAGCAGTATCTGCTCATGCTAATTGTGCTTACCTAGCACCTGGCTATCTAATAGGAAGAATACAGTGGAAACAAATAAAGTTATGTCTCATCTTCAGGCATTTACAGACTCAGAGACAAAAGACGAGCACTTAGGGGAAACAAAGTAAAAGGATGTGTTGGAAAAGAATAAACTGACTGTTCTTTGAACAGTGTGTCACTGGACCAGTAAAGAGAAGGATCCTCAGTAAATGCTTCATGGAAGTTGAGACTTGCTTTGAATCTAGACTGTTCTGCCTTCAGTGTGCCCCTTGGTGTCAGGACCTGGAGATGTTCCTTAAACATCTTTCTGTCCATCCTACCCTTCTTTTTCCTGTAGCTATCAGCTCTGTTTCTACCCCCTAATGAAACAGCTAGGACTGTAATGAATTGGGACCAAACCTGAAGCCTCAGTAGGAGTCCTAAGCCTGCTGAGTTCTGGCTTTACCAAGGATATCATGGAAGTCACCAAATGCTAATGTCCCTGAGTGATGAATTCAATGGGCAAAGTAGGAAGGTACTTAATGAAAAGTACAGTTCTTTGGAAATACGGAAAGTTACCACCCTGTGTGCCATTTTCCCCTTGTCCTCCGAGAAAACTACACAGGGACATGTCAACTTTTCCCACTTCTTCCGGAAGGGCTCCATCTCCCTGGCCATCATCACCCCCTCCTGCTTTGCTCTCCAGAAGGGAACTATCATTCTGCTACCAGAACCAGCTGCTACTCAGGAGGCTGAGACAGGAGGATTGTTGTGAGTTCGAGACCAGCCTGAGCTACAAAGTGAGCTCGAGGCCAGCCTGAACTGCATAGTGAGACCCTGTCTCAAAAAGACAAAAAAAAAAAAAAAAAAAAAAAAAAAAAAGAACCAGCTGCTCCTGTGTCCTTCCCACAGCTACAGGTGCCTTACATGACCAGAAAATCCTGTGTTGTCCAAGGACGGCCCGCTTAGATGAAGGCCTGCTCTTGGAGAGCCCAACTTGGTAATGATCTAACTTGTTCTTCATTTTTTGTCACACTACACACACACACACACACACACACACACACACACACACTGCTGTGTCTTCACTGAGAAAGGTAGCTCCTATGACTCAGAATTTTCTCTCACAGCATTTAGAATTCCTCACCCTCTTGATGACAGCTTTACACCAGGAGTTTGGTTCAGGATTCATATTGTGTGCCTCTGAGATACAGAAAGATGAGAGAAAACAGGCAGGAAATGCCCCTAGAATTCGTCGTTTCCAAGACACATTCCCCTCCGCTCTCTGTGGGATGTTTTTTGAGTTGGTGGAGGACTAGAATGTTAAGGGTTAAGACAAGTTTCACCAACAACTGCAGCTGTTGGTGGAGGAGCTCAGGGACACTATGAGATTAGCAGTAACAGGGCTTTGAAATCCCAGACTCTTGAATTCCCTGACCCCCTCACGCGTTCTGGCTCCCTCTTCTCTAACACCCACCCCAATTCACTTGTCAGTGTCATGCAGCTTTGCGGTTGTGCAGCCAGATAAGGCCATGGGGGTGCTCTTGGAGCCATCAAGGGCTCTAGCTCCTCTCACTATTTCCGGGCAAGCCTTAGGACTTCTCACCCAGCACATCTCGAAAGAAAGCAGTCTCGCAATGAAGAACGTAGGGCTGCTTTGGTGAATGGATTTGTTGAATATCAGTTATTTAAGGATGTGATCTTTTGTCCTCCACTTTGTCTCATAATTAGATCTCGCCTACCGAAGCCGTTCTCCATCAGTGAGTGCACCCATCTTTACGAGACTCTCAGTCCAGCTGCAGTAAAGCTGGGCTTAAAGCCAATTGATCTTCAGGGACAAAAACAATAGTTTAAATATTAAAAATCACAGGAACCCAGCCCCCCTTGCATGTGGAAATTTTGGTGCTCACGTCAGGAGCACTGATAGACAAGTCCTCCATGAAAGCTTATTACTCCCAATCTGCTGTAGTTAGAAAAGTGGAGGATAAAAATACTTCTGTCTCCTTAGCAGATAAACATGTCTGTACACCTGGCAAAGTATAATTGAGGAAGATCAGTTTACAAGGAAAAATGCATGATAATGAGGAATTTTCTTAAATCAAGGCTGAATCACTCTTTACATAGAAAAACTTCAAATGGAACTGTAACCTGAGGCTACTCGCCTGTGAGCCTGCTTAATGTGCCAGGGAATCTGCACATAAAGAGAAGCTTGACTGCAGAAAATAAGAGGGACTCTTCACATATGTGATGAAAATAGAGGACCAAAAAGCAGCGGAAAGCGACCCTGGTATTCATTCTGAATGCACGCATCAATTCTTCTGACACCCAGAGAAAATGCCACCATGCTTCTCGCAGGCGCTGTGGAGAGCAGAGCAATGCCATCAGCATTCTCTGTGTTTGTGGGATGCTCTTTTGACTGACTTAATCCTTTCTCCCTTGACAAGCATAAAGGCTCTCCCGGAGCACTCAGAGACCTAGTGCCTCTAGAAAGCTTGGCCTAGACACTTGCCCAGGAGCAAGGCTGAGTATCTTTGTGATTCACTGAGGTGCTTCTACAATAATCACAGAAAAAGGATTGCTAGGGCTTCATTTTCATTGTCTACACAACAGTATTGCAAGTTCTGTGATGCAGAACATGGCTGATATTTTTCCTGTTGGGAGCACAGTAAACACATCTGGAAGACATGTGTGCGCTAGGAATTATAGGTGTCACAGGCATGAGCAGATGAACAGAGAATTAATCAAGCATTGAAGATGTCTTCTACAGTCCATTCTAGAACCAGCACAGTGCCTTGTGAAGACACCCAACACCTACTTAATTCGACAAGCCCAATTCCAACACATAAAAAGTTCTCTGTTCGCTAACTTTCCAGATATCCTATGTCCTTAAAGGAGCATCATTCTCCATGGAATGTGAGTCACTTAAAATATATAACACTGTGCTATTCAAAATTAGCTGTAAATAAGTATATCCTGGGCAAATTGAGTGCTGCTATTTTTGTAAAGCTCTTCACATGAGTAATAATTTTTCTTGCTAAAAAATGTGTCTTCTCTTCTAATATTCAATAATTATCCTTGTCCATGGACCAATACTGATACCCACTAAGGAAAAAGTCACTTATGTAGGCACTTAACCTTACTTGCTCTTGAAAGTTTGCTAATGTATGATTGGTAGACAGAGATAATTTTATTGTTGTTTGATTTTTTTTTCAAAAATCAAGAAAATTGAGAAACAGCTTAAAAAACATGACAGTGTTTGTTTCTAAAGACAAGAATGTTAATAAAAATATGTGATCGTGATGTGCTTGTCAATCACCTAACGAGAGTCTACAAGTGCAGGGTAGTCCTCACCTAGGATGCGGAGGAAAGGACAGATGAGGGAGAGTTCTTGGCCCACATCACAAGGCCACCCACGTTCATGCCACAGTGCTCGGTTACCATTTACACCACTCTTTAGCCAGTCTCAAAATGAGGAACCAGACCTTTACCAAGTCTCCATGCCATTAATGATCTCTCAGTGCAGGAAGGAATTGTCTTAGATGATTTCTCCACCCTGCAGTTCAGTGGCCTTCACCCTTGCTTCACACTCACACAATCTGTGCTACTCTGAATAACACTGCATGAGCCAAGGCCTTTCTCGTCCAAGACTCTGGCTCTTGGCCTGGGTCACAATGGAGTGCTCATCATTTCTGTTTTAAATTGCTGATTTATTCTGATGTTAAGACAGGGTTCAGAATTCCTGTTCTCCACAATCACATTAAATCATTCTGACTAGAAATTCAAAAAACTAAGAGAGCAATACATGCATTTATTTTGTTGTTGTTGTCATTAAGATTTCAAAAAAAGAAACAAGGAAATTACAAGAATTAGTACCATTTTAAATGATCATGCATCTTATTTTAAATATTGCACTAATATTCAGTTCCTTCAAATTGGTGACTTCCTTGCTCAGTATTGACAGAAAATATGTGGGGAAAGCAGAGGTCTTGGAATTCAACTAAGTCCTGCAGTTGTTAAGGTCTTCTTGAAGGGCCCTATTGCAAAGCTCCTCTCTACCTTAGCTAACGCGTCAGTAAGCTGGGAACACCATAGTGCAGCCTCAAACAGACTTGACCCTCACTCCTCATGGATCTGATAATTACAAATTTACTTGCTCAGCAGAATTGATTTCTGACTTCAAGATCAGCACTTCTGACACGCGAGCAGTCATTGCTTGGGGACAAGCAGAGCATTGACGTTCCTATCTTTCTTGCGCTCTGGCTCCAAAGCCAGAGCAAACCCGGGGATATTCTGCTGTCTTCTTCCAAAGCTCCTGCTACAATGAAGCGTTGTCTTCTTGGGTTATTTAAATATCAGGGCTTTTCTTTTTCTTTTACTTCCTTTCTTTTTTTTTAATGAATTTGAATTTAGGTCAGGGTGCATAGGGTATACAGGGTCTCACTATGTAAATTGGACTCATAGTGATCCGCCTGTTTACAGCCTCCCAAGCTCTGGAATTACGGGCATGTACCACCATGCCCAGTCTCAATCGAAGTCTCAGCATTCCCTGGGTGCGGGGCCAGCATGGCATGCCAACGATCGAACCCTGGCCCCTGCACTCTGCCTAAGCAGGCATTTTAGTCTGCTGAGCTATCTGGCCAGCCCTCCTTTCTTTTCTTTATGACTCCATTCTCCAAACACATCTCTGAGGGAGAAAGTACATTCACTGGGTGAGCTTCAGTCAGGTGTAAGTTACAGTGCCACTGCCTATGGTCCTCCCATATATTTTAAAATGTTAATAAATTAATAGCAAATATTAAATTTAAGACATTTTCAAACAGGAACATGCATCAAACAAAGCTGTTGACAAACATGTGACCAGAGTTTCATAGAGGCCTAAACCTGCGCTTCCTCTAGAAGTCACAATTCAGTGTTCATCGAATCAGTACTGATGGTGAATAGCACTAGCACAAACAACAGCGACAGGATGCGTAGGGTGTTCAGCATGCTGCCTGGCATATGATTCTTGCTAGAAAATATTGCTCTCTATCTCCCTTTCTTGTGTTATTTGGAGTGTCTCTGAAAATTATTTTTTCAATCCAGGCACCAATAGATACATTGGTTATGTTCATATTAAGAATTTCATTGTTGGCTGTCCAGATAGCTCAGTGGATTAAAGTGCCTGCTTAGGCAGACGCAGGGGTCTGGGGTTCAATCCCTGGGCCTGCCATGCTGGTCCCACCCCTGGAGCATGCTGAGATGTCGATTGAGACTGGTGTGGAGACATGCGCCTGTAATCCCAGCACTTGAGAGGCTGAACACGGGAGAATCACTACAAGTCCAATCTACACAGTGAGACCCTATAGACCCTGCAGACCCAGCAGACTTTGTAGACCTGTCCTAAAGTACAAAAAAAAAAAAAAAAAAAAAAAAAGAATTGTTGAAAACAAACAAACAAACATGGACTAAACTAAAGTGCCTGCTTAGGAAGAGTGTAACGAGCCATGCCATCCTTGCACCAAGGCAAGCTGAGACAGAGATTGAGACTGAGCATAGTGGCTCGTGCCTGTAATCCCAGTGCTTGGGAAGCTGAATATAGGAGAGTCACTATGAGTCTGATCTACATAGTAAGACCCTGTAGACCCTGTACCTAATACATAAAAAAATAAAATGAAACCATTGTTTCCTACTCTGTAAGGACCCTTCTATCATGAAGCCATGGCTGCCCAGAACTGAGTCTTTTGGATAGCCTGGATTCAAATTCATAACCAGCTGGAGCAGTAGCCAGACACTATAGCCGCCGCCCAGCGCTGACTGTAGTTCTCAAGAGCTCCATTCTCCCCTGCCCCGGCCAGCTGAATGGAGAGAGCCCTGTGATTGGAAATACTGATCTTACTTTTCCCTCCAGCTCTAACACATGCAGGAGAGAGAGGTGAGCACAGTGGCCTCAAGTGACACAGACCTTGGTAGAGACCAGAGCATGCTCTGGTGGTGAAAATAACAAGAAGTAGAAAGAAGGCAGTGGTGGCGTGCACCTGTAATCCCAGTGCGGGGGAGGCTGAAAACAGGAGGACCACTACAAGTCTGAGCTGCACAGTGAGACCCTGTAGACCCTGCACTAAATACGTAAAATAAAAAGAAATGGCAGGGAACAGTCAGACATTAGTAAGGACAGAGAGCAGCACAACGGAACACCAGAGATTCCCTTGTTAAACTTCTTGGGCAGAGATGGAGCACAGTCTCTCTGCTGACCAGAGGGTGGGGGAAAGTGGGGAGGCCGACCGGTCTTCCTCTAGTGAGAGGCAGAAGTCCGTGCTGAGAGTCCTGCTCATGGATGCATGCAAATACAGCGAGGCAGATGAGCAGGAAACTCATAAGACCTCTTATCAAAATTAAGAAAGAAAACCTATTAAGTATATGTAAGTTTTGAGTGCCTTCGTAATTAGAATCTCTGAATAAAAAAGCAATAAAATTCCCCATGTGTTTGTAATTTTATGCACTTAAGAAGCTTTTATGATTTTCTCAAATTCATTTCTATCCATTCTGAGGTTTTGCTTCTGAGCTAAATACTATTAGTGTTATCATGAACAGAATTCTCCCCATTTTAATTTTGAACTACAGATTATAAGCATATAAGCAAGTTAATGTCTGTATTTCTCAATTTCCTTATCCAATTTATTTTTGAAATTTAATTCAGAAAGAAAATACATGCATGATCTTAACCTCTATAAATTATTAAAAAAAAAAACACCATCTCATTCTGAAAAAAAAAAAGAAAGAAAATACATGCAAAAATACATGTGCTCTCTTTCTCAACATTTGTACTTTTTAAATTGGTCTAAGTAAAAATAAGGAGGGTGTTTCATACAGAAGTTTACTCTGTGTAAAGAAAGAAAGCTCCATTTCTTCTCTGTGAGTTAACTGTCATATCTGTAGAGTTGTAGTAGAACCATGACCGTGGTGGTGGGTTTGAGGCAGATATATGTATGATGGAAATGAAGTGCTATGCTTTCTTATATGTATTTTTAACTTTCCAAAAACTTCAAGATCCTGAAGTTTTTTTTATGATCTAGTCCTCAAAAATTCCACATGCTTATCTTTAGAACAGCAAATGTAACTAATCATAGTGATAAGTACGTGCAGCCATGCTTTCTTTTCTGAGTGGGAGGTAGGACTCTGCAAGATTTTGGTGTACGATAATATACCCTCTTAATTCGTTGATATAGTCAGTTATTCTGATAAAGAATATTTTAGCAGGAAAAAGAAACATGACTGCATAAGGAAAAGAAACATGATATAAATACAGGTTATAAGATGCAAATCAGTTTCAAAAACATGAAAACAGAACCATATATAGCTTAGAATTAAAGACCATAGAAGACACTTGAATTTTAAGCTTCAGACGTTTATTTTTAATTTTAGCGACAATATTCACAAATGGCATAGAGCATAGCTATTTCATTCCAAGTTTATTTCATGTTCAGTTACATGATCTTTACACTTCTGCACATGTGCATGCGCACACAAGACGTAGCCCATCGTTGCCTAGCGTCTATGAGGACATTTTATGTAGCCATAGCATCACATTAGCCACAACAATGTACAGAACAGTAGAAATCTGTGTCAAATGATTAAATTATAGGAAGCGCATTCTGTATAAGGAGGCAGTGAAGATTCCAATTTAACTTTTCTATATATAAAAGCACAAGCACAACATATGTATACAACAGCTGAAAAGTTGCAAGAGGGAAAGACACTTCTAAATAACAAAAATAATGAGATCCCCACTTATGAAGAAGTTAATTTTAATATTAATTTCACATAATTATGAAGGGAACTTTAAAGCTCTACTGAAGAATATGAAAGAACACATGGTATTCTTGAATAACAGAATCGGTACTGTAAAGAAGTCAGTTTTCAAGCTAATAAGTTGGATGGAATCCAAATTAAAACAACATGAAATATTTTAAGTTAGAGAAACAAATTCTAAAGTTATCATGGCAAAAAGCACATACAGGATTAGTCAGAAAGCTCATAAAAATAGAAATAATAAGTGGCATATGAGTCAATTATTACAAAAATATATTTTTACACCAAACAGTTGGTATCAGTGTATTATATGTAAATAGAACAATGAAATAGCGTAAGAGCCCAGTGACAAAGCCTTATTTTCATATATGATGAAGCTACCATTAATATCAATGGTCAGAGCTGGGGATATAGCTCAGCAGCACAGCACCTACCTGGCAAGCACGAGGTCCTGAGTTCAAATCCGGATACAAAAATAAAATAAATGGATAAGCAGGAAATTTTAAAAGATGTATTGGGAAAATTGAGCAGTCATCTCTAAGAAAATAAAGCTATATCTGTTATTAGAGAAAGATCATGAATCACACACAAAGTGAACAGTGTTAGAAGACTACATAGATGCTGTGTTTACTTTATTGTTTATTAACTTGGATGGGAAGAGATCTTTCTTTGATTTATGTATTTAGTTCAGGGTCTCACTACACAGATCAGAATCATAGTGATCCTCCTGTTTTCAGCTTTCCAAGTGTTGGAAGCTACCACACCCAGTCCCCATCACCATCTCGGTGATGACAGGGGTTAATGGAGAGGAAGAACTCCAAGCAGCGCAAGGTATTTATTCAGTGCTGTCTGTGTTGTTGCTAAGCTTATTTGCTTCATGAGACCTATTGCAGCTTCAGGAAAGAGTTCTGCTTCTGCTTGGAAGACATAGAATTTGCTTCGGACACTACCATGGGATGCTGTGTGAGACTGTGGTTCTGGAGCTGTGGCATCCACATTGGCACCATGTGGAGAAGCTAAGTGAGCTGCAGGATCAGTGGTGAGCACAGGGTTCCTGGCCTGCACCACTGGTCTGCAGCTGGGGTCTCCTGCTCCAGAATTCTTTTCTCATGAGATAACACATTTGAAAATGTTGAACCCTTGTTTTAATAGTTATTCCATTACATGGAACAAATAGTCACTGAGTTACTTTTTCAACTCTTAGAGTCTTTGTGTGGATAATAAATCCCTACTATATGAAAACCCTTGGGATGAAGCCTCGTCTATAATGACACTCGGTTATAGGCACCATTATCACTGTGACTGTATTTAATACAAGTGACCTGTCAAGGTGGTGTGTGACAGGGTCTTGCTATGCAGCTCAGATCGCTCCTGAATGCATCTGTAGCCAGGCTGGCTTTGAACTTCGACAACCTTCCTGCCTCAGTTTCCAGTGCATTGGGAATACAGCTGTGTACTGCGACACTTAGGTGTACAAACACAAGCATGTTTTGTGCAAATTCCTAAACAAAACAATTTGGAGTCGCAGGGCTGCCCTTGAGGTCTCCCAGCCAAAAGGATTCATCCACTTCCAAAACGAGAGGATCCACTTCCAAATTCAGTTCCAACATGTGTTAGCAAACTTTTGAAATTTATAGCTAATAGTTTGTTGTTGCTTTAAGTTATATATTTTAAATGTGAGAGTGAACATCTTTCTATGTTTCTAAGCCATTTGGACATTTTCCATGATTTGTATATAGTCCCATTTTCTTTGGCCCATTCTCTTACTGAATTTTCAGAATTTTACACACACACACACACACACACACACACACACACACATACACACATAAATCATTCCTGTCATGGCTGCAAAATTTATCAATCTTTACTTCCTTATTTATCAAGAAAGACCTCTTCAGGGCTGGCCAGATAGGTCAGCATCACTGTCTGTAAGGAAGAATGTAAGGAACCTGCCCAGGGTCAAAGCTGCACCCAGGATTCTAGGCCAGCCCAATGCTGAGCCCAGCACCAGGGGCATTTCCTGGGCTTAGGAGGATTGCTAGAAAGCAAATGCCATTCATTGGCAACCTTGTAAAAATCTTTTTTTTTTTCTTGTCTTCCATGAAGAGGACAACACTGACATTTTCTGAGGTCACCAAAATGACTCAGGATCTTATAGTGAAAACAGGGAGTAGCTGCTGGGCAGCCTGTGAGAAGTGCTGCCAGAGTGCAGCTGTTACCCTCCATTCACAGCTGTGGGAGCAGGAAAATGGGCAGCCAGCCCACTGGGATCTGATGCTTGAACCAAAGTGTAAGACAGTCCTTGAAAAGTAATAGTAAGGGGCCCGGAGATGGCTCAGTAGAATAAGCACTCAGAAGCACAAGGGTCTGAGCTCAATCCCTGGTTCCACCAAAAAAAAAAAAAAAAAAAAAAAAAGAAAAGAAAAGTGATAGTAAGTTCAAAGGTATACAAATAAAGGAGGGCAAATTAGAAAAATTTTGAAGTGGAAACATGTGATAACTTGTACTTTTCAAATTAATTTTATTGAGAAACAAATAGCAATGAGACAATTTCAAAACAGGTTAGCAGAACAGTTACAATAATTAATACATTGCATATTGTTGTGTTCATAGTGTTTATTCATAGTACAAGATGGAGACATGATATCCTGTCCTGTCCAAACATGATTAGTATAAATCATTCTTCTCATTGAATTAAGAGAAAGTAGCTATATATCTATTCTAACCATTTTGTTTATACAGATACAAAATCATCCTTAATTTGTATCATGTTTTGTTTAGTTTTGTCAGAGAAGGGTATTCCCTTGCCATTTAAATATTGTAGGTATGTAAATTCAACAAAATAATCCAACAGAGTCCAGTAGTAGACCCATAATAGTAGTGGGTTTTCCATGGGACTAGCAATGTCAGAAGTTGTTGACTTAAGCCCTTTACAGCTCAGCATATTAATGTGGCTTTGCTGTTTATAACTTGTAGCTATGTTTTTAAATACTAAACAGTTCTATATGTAACACTACAAAAACCTTACAGTATGTATTAAGGTGAGAAAATAAAAGTAAATCACAAAGTTTCCAAAAATCCAGAAAAGCTGAACTTCCACTGCTTTTCTCTGTACTTCTCTGGACAGTTTATGACAAGTAGGTTTTCAAATGCAAATTTGCCACTTTTTAAAGCAAAGCCCATTGCTCCCATCTCTTAATAAGTTACATTTGGGATGAAGAAGCGCAGTCATGTTTTCCGAGCATCCTCTAGCCCAAAGGAGAGCTGCTCAGACTTGGCCATTTGGCCACCATCCACGTCCTTTCCTGTCTGTGCCTAATTTCCTAGGGAGCCCAAGAAAGGCGAAGGAGCTCTTCTTCCTTCACCAGCTTTGGGTACATGGACATGACAGCCCCCTTACCTCCTCCCCACTCCACGAAATCCTTTTGCACTCCCTGCAAAACTGTTTCATAAGACATGTAATAAACCCTGGTGTGTTATGCTGCCTTGATCCTGGGGAGTGCTTAGATGGTGATTGAGACTGGGAATGGTGGCACACGCCTGTAAACCCAGCATTTGGGAGGCTAAAAAACAGGAGGAACACTACAAGTCCAATCTACATATGAGACCTTGAACACCCTATAGACCCTGTAGCAAATCCAAAAGCACACACGCAAAGAAAAGGAAATATGATAAAAGGGACTGCGAGATAGCTCAGAGAACTAAGCACCTGTTTAGGCAAGCACAGGGACTGGGTTTGATCCCCAGCACCTCATGCGCCACCAGCCCCACCCCTGGATGCTCTGAGCCAGCCACGAGACCACGGTTGGTAGTGCATGCCTGTAATCCCAGATCTGGGGAGGCTGAAATAGGAGGATCATGATGAGTCCAATCTGGATAGTGAGACCCTCTAGCAAATGCATTTTTTAAAAATGGGATAGAAACTGTACTTGACTATTTGCTTCTGAGTAGACTATAGTACAAGGCTTCTGCTTGCTTATGTATCTACCCTTTCCTTTTAGTTGAACAAATGAACAAGTTAAAAGAAAATGGTGATGATGAAAAAGCCAATGATGCAATCCCTGCCTCACAGGCTGAATTAAGATTTTAAAGAATCCATTTTGGCACCGACCCCTTGGCACTGCCCTGCTAAGTCTGATCTTGGAGATTTTCTGGGTGAGGGATGAAGCTATGGAAACTGCATGGTGAGCTGGCTTCTTATATTCTCTGCTGAAGGGAGGAACTCAGAAAGAAAAAGAGCATTAGTGAAAAGCTAATTCCAGGAAGCAAACAGAGGAACTGGAGCTTTGGCCCTGTGGGAAAAGGAGTCTTTGAAGGAAGGAAATAATGCCTGTGCGTCCAAGAAGAATAATGACCAGCCTGTGTCCTGAGAAGGTGATGCGAGGGTCCTTTTGTGCAGAGCAGTGCCATGTTGCTTAGTTACGGAGAGATTTTGCTCTAAATGTCAAAAGCACAGGCAGGAGTAGAATTAGAACCCACATCCCTAAAATGCAACTATTTTTAAAGAAAATGCTATTAAATGTCATTCAAGCACTCTAGTCCCAGTTGGAAGACCAACTCAGAATTCTTATGCAAATCACAGTTCAAGCCACTCCATCATTTTCATCTCATCTCTGGTATCCCTGAGTCCCAGCATGTAAAGATTCACCTCACTGAGGCAGAAAAGAGCTAGTGTGACTGTATTTTAGGACATCTCCTTTCCTGTCTGCCATGTCTGGGGAGACTGGTGTCACCGACACCAGATTATAATCTTTCTAACCAGCTATTTCTGCAAAACCAGTGCAGGACTGGGGCAGGATGGTGGCCACCACTGCCCACCCACACATGCTGGTTGTCAGAGGAAGGTGTGAGTGACTGGGTTGTATCTGCTTTGAGTGACATTTCCAAAAGCAGAAGTAGTGAAAGATGGTGGCAGATCTACTTCTATGGCTTTGCCATCCTCTTGGGATGCAACCTTCTGACCTAGAATGAGCCAAGGCTTCTATGGAGTACTGTTCGTCTCAGTGTTATCTACTAATAACAGTGCTACAGGGTTAGAAAGGTCATGGGGCTTTGTTAGTGGTTCAATCCCCCCTTGTGCTGAGTTCTGTTTCATTGTGAGCCCTAAAAGTGTCCAGATACTTTTGAGCAGTACGCTGCCCCTTTTAGGCCTTCTGTGTGTGGACATATTTAAGTCATCACGAAGAGTTAATATCTTTTAAAATTATACTTTAGACAAAGAAAACAGGAGTTCATCTCAATACAAGAATTTTTCAGTACCTTGACATGTCAACTTTGACTTGAACA
This sequence comes from Ctenomys sociabilis, assembly GCA_004027165.1. Classification (NCBI taxonomy): domain Eukaryota; kingdom Metazoa; phylum Chordata; class Mammalia; order Rodentia; family Ctenomyidae; genus Ctenomys; species Ctenomys sociabilis. Next base: position 12,779 of record PVKA01001835.1, on the reverse strand, counting down.
TGAAAAGCAAAAAGCAGATGGCATTCCACCCAATGGAAAGGGATGGGTCTTGGGGGAAAGATGAGAAACCATTGTGCATACACACGTGCACATGCACACAATCATATGGAATGATAAGAGTTGTGGCAGATCTAATTTGTGTACTTTTGGTCTAGCAAGTAGTTCAATTGGGATGAAGCAGCCTGTGCTTCTGTGCATGATGGTGAGAAGAAGAGTCCAAAGATAAACTGAACTAGACTCCAAGAGACACTGAACCTAAGTGGACATACTTGTGTCAGGTCTCCATTACTATAATATAATACATGAAATAATCATTATGAAAAAGAGGAGAGGCTCACAGTTTTGGAGACTGCAGTCCATGGTCAGCTGCTGCTATTGATTTTGAGCCTGTGGCAAGGGCTGCACATTATGACAGTACCTCATGGCAGAACAAGTGGCTCACCTCGCCATTGCCAGGAAGCAAAGAAAGAGCAAGAAGAGGAACCAGGATTCAAACATGTGTCTTAATGCCCCACCTCCAATGGCCTAACTCCCTCTCATTAAACCCCACCTGCTATAGTTTTGGCCTTTCAATAGCACCATCAACTGGTGGCCAACCTTTCCACATGCATCTTGTGGGAGTCACACAAGGTCCAAACTCTAGCATCATTCATCATTTATTTTTAAGCAGTTTTAATGAGCAAATGCACTGACATGTAGAAATCCCTGGACAGAGGTCTGCTACAGTAAGATACCCAGTGAGGATCAACCTCCCTAACTCACAGGGTAGTAGGAGCCCTTAAGGGTCACACAGATACACACAGTTTCCAGAATGCATGCCCCAAGCCTGTTGCTCACTGGGAAAATGGCTAATTGTGTTCCATAATGGAAAATTACTCTGTTCCAGCAGTAACATGTTTAAAAATCTATAACTCTATTTAGGTCAGCAAGCTGTTTATTCTGACTCAATTCAGAGGCACGAAAACTGAATTACCTTATTTCCTGATCCTGAATTAATCTTGGATTGATCTCTGAAATACAAGGTTGAAGATTTTGCTTGTTTTGTTTCTGAGGTAGCAATGGGGTTGGGAGCTTGCAAAAGAGATGTACATTTCTAAACTGATGTTAGGCCTAACTAATGGTGCCCAGGCATAAAAATATGTGAAATTTGCATCACTAGCTGTTAGAATAGGAAGGAGCACTGGATATCGTGACTGTGGGTCTTCACCAAATTTCTGGAGGTGCAGAGCACAGCCCTGGAGCACAGAGCAGTGGCCCGCAGACGCTCAGGTCCTGGGAACTTCCATGAGACCAGAATCGGAGTCTTTCATCTCCTGGGTTTGTGTTTCACTAAGACAAATTTCTTCATTGTAAGTATATTTTTCTATGAATGAAGAATTCAGAAATAAGCATTGTAACAAGCCTGAACATAAATAAGACCGGATGTTTTAACAGAGCCTCAATACAAAACAACTTTCACTCCATGTTATTGGATCTAAGATTCTACTTATAGTTTTTTCTACTTGAGCGACATACATTTGTAGATACACACAAAATGATACTCATTTTACATTAGTAATGTGCTTACCTGATGCTTTCCAAAAATCTAGGGTGAACTACAGGTTCTATCATGACTAGGTCATTTTAGAAAGTTCTAAATTATAACAACTGTCTGGGAGTCAAATAACCTGTGCATGTTTACAGGTTATTCAATGAGCTCCTAGTACAGGCTCTAGGAGATATCCAAGGTAGTGATGATTCCACGTATGAAGTCTTCTTAACCTAGAAAGACCAAAACCAATGATGTGGGCCTGGAGTTGTACTGGACTATGAGTAGAACCATTATAGCAGTACCATATTTAAAACTGAGACACATACAAGCCTCATTTCAATATGTATCAAAGAACTAGAAAGCTCTCCTCACAAGGATGTCACCTCTCCCTCTATCCACTCCTCTTTTTCTTTTTTTCTTTTTTTTTTTTTTTGTGGAACTGGGGATTGAACTCAGGCCGTTGCACTTGCCAGAGAAGAGCTTCATCCACTGAGCCATCTCCCTGGCCCTCCACTCCTCTTTTGAAAAGCTTCCTCCACAGGAACCCTGATGCCTGGGTTGTGCTTTCTGCCTTTTTTCCCTTGTGTCTCATGTATATAAGAAGCAACTGAAAACATTAAATTTGTAAATTTAATGTTTATTAAATTTGTAAATTAAAAATAATGTATTAAGCCAGGGAGATACCTCAGCCGCATAAGTGCCTGCCCGGAAAGGATAAGGTCTTGAGTTCTATCTCAGGTACAAAAATAATAAAAAACAAAATAAAATGTAATAAAAAGAAAATTGCCATGAATTCCCTCTCAGAATACACCCCCAAGCTTTAACACATATATCTCATCACTCCTGCTACATTCTGTAGAGCTCCGGATGTCCTTCCTCCTGAGTGGCTTCAACAGGTGTGTCCAAACGCACAGTGAGTATTGCTGCTGAGTACCTCGCAATGGGAATTCAGGCTACTGAAGACTGGATGGTGCTTCTGCACCTGCCTAGCAACCTGCCACTTCTGGCTCTGCCCCAAGTCAAATGACCTTTTAAGATAAGGGTGTTGAATCCATTTGGAACCTCAAGGCAGCCACAACAGCCTGGCTAAAAACACAGAGCATTTCTAGAACTGCTTCAGAAAGTAGCAAGGATGATGGGATCAGTGTGTTCAAAGTAAGGGGAGAGCTTGAAGGGGATGCACGGCAATGTGTCTTTTAGCGTATTTTCCCCATTTAAACATACACCATATTTTCCACTCTCGTCTTATCCCTCTGTCTTTTCCATCTGTACTATGCCAATCAGGTGACTAGCCACTTCCTGGGACTGAATTGAGCACCTCATTGACAACTTTATGAGCTTTCTCTTTGCAGCTCATCTTTTAGAGCTGGAGTCCACCAATCAACTCTGTCTGCTATTCACAATTTTTGCACTAATGAGACAAATAGTTGTGGATGCTGGGTAGACAGATACTGAATAACTTCAGCAAGCACAGTTGCTATGAAACTTTTACTGCACTTGCCACAGAAGGATTTTTACCTGCCTGCCTGGCTTGGAATAGGGTGAGGGATGCAGAGGACAATTTCCAAGACTGAGGGCCATGGAAAGCCTACTCTGCCTCGTGTGTCAGAAGCCCTTCCTGCTTGCTACTTTGGTGGATGCTTTCCTGAGTCCAGCTTCTACCTGTGGCAGCAGCATGTTCACGTTGACTTGGTGAAGTTGGCTCTTTAACAGTTTTATCGAAGGCAAACTATGAATAGTTGTCACTGGGCAGATCAGCCCTTGAGTAGGAAGGAAATGGAGTCAACACAAAGCTCTTCTCTGTGCTTCCTGCAGCTTGAGATTACCTGCTGCACTGTTAAGTGCTGTAAGTCATTGCTTGATTTAGAGGCTCTGAACCATCCTCTTCTGGCTGTCTCTTCCTTTTCCTTTCTTTCATTATACTTTTGTGTTTTTATTTTGTGCATCTCTTCTTGGCTTTGCAGAAAGCCAGAGCAGCGGGTGGTAAAAAGAGAAGCTTACTGGGAAGTTGGGAAGGACTGGGGTTGATTTGGGTTGAGAAAATGCCTTCACCCCCTTTAAAAAAAAACTTCCACCTGTTGTGGCAGCCAAGAAGAACTGACCAGCACTAGGTCATGAATAGCACTCGTACTGGTGCCGATGAACACAATCTCAGGAAAGCTGTTTGGCAGCACCATGCTCATGCACATCCAGAATAAACGCAGAGCTCCAGATTTTTTTCCTATCACCATACCACATGTCCCAATTCGTGGAGTACTAAATGTTGCTATCATAAAATTAGGTGCTTTCCAATTATATATGGATGCTCTCAGCAGCACTGAGAATTCAGGTTTCCAGAATGATTCTGGGGAAACTTTTAACTAGCTGTTGGAGGGGATTTTGTAGGACACTTTTTTATATATATTTTGAACCTACAAAATGCTTTTGTCTACAAACTCATGCTCAGATTTCCTGCTCCAACTGTGTTTGCATCTTCACTACTGTGAGAGGAAACCAGAAATGGAGCTGCCTTCCTGCACCAGGAAGTCAGGTCCAGACATGTCTCTGCATGCGGTGGCAAGCCAGTCCCTCGGAGAACCCTGTGGACTCATTATGCTAGGACCAGCAGCACTGAGAGCAGAACTGTGACATTTAAGGAACACTCCCATGCCTACTCCCTCACTCCTTAATTTTCATTTAGAAAGAGGATTGGGAGGACTGCAGCCTTGAGAATGCTTTCTTATGAAGCAGGCCCTGCTGGCTCAATGGCAGCTTTCTAAAAATCATAAGTGGGTAGGGGAAGTGAGACAAGGTAATAGCCTCAAGTGTGCATACCTTGGAATGGTGCTGAATTGTCTCTGTTTCATAGATTTTTTTTCTTGAAGTCATCAAAATGCACTAAAGTCCTCTCACCATTGAGCCCCTTGTGAGATCTTCCACTCCCACTGCTTGTCCTCTACATCCTTCACATTTCCACAGTCTGCTCAACACATGAGCAGCAAATGAAGCTGGTCAATGTGCATTTTAAGTGAGGGAAAGAAGCACCAAATTTATTATCATTATCTTGGCCTTTGTATAACTTTCACATGGCTGTAACAAGCTTCTAAGAAGGAAATCAAACCAGAGAGAGAGACAAGAGAGAGACAGAGAGATGAGAGATAGGGAGAGAGAGATGGAGGGAGAGAGACAGAGGCAGAGACAGAGACAAGACAGAGATAGAGACAGAGAGATGGAAAGAGAGACAGAGACATAGAGAAAGACAAGAGAGAGAAACTAGAGATGGAGAGACAAGAGACAGAGACAGAGATACAGAGAGAGACAGACAAATGGAAGAAGATAAGAGAGAGACAGATATGAGAGAGAGCAGAAGAGACAGAGACAAGAGAGAAATAGACAGAGACAGAGAGAAAGAAAGACAGACACAGAGAGACACAAGAGAGATAGAGACAGAGAGCTAGAGAGAGAGATAGAAAGACAGACAGAGACAGAGACACAGACAGACAGAGACAGATGCAGAGAGACAAAACACAGAAAGACAGAAAAAGAGGCAGAGTTTGGTGTTTGCCCAGCCTTTGTTGGGAGAGGACCCAAGCCACATGGACAGGAGGAGGACAGGGCACCCGCTGACACTACAGCCAAACCTTCCTGACAAAATGCAGCACTGGCTTCTGCAGAGTGTAGCTATCCACTGTGAGAGTGAAAATCACTCCTTTGACTGCAGCTCCCAGGTTTCCTGTGCCCCATCAAATCTTCCCAGCAGAAGCACCAGGACCAGTGACACCCAATCAAGCCACCTCTTCAGTGTTCAAAGTCCTGACCTACAGAATCGGTCACTTTGCACTGCTCAGTGAGGGGGTGGTTTGTGAGGGGGCACAAAGAACTAGGCCAATCAAGATCATCATCAAGGTTTGATTTTCTGCAAGAGTAAATGATTGTGCAGAACAATTTTTGAATGCCATTTGTGCACCAGATCATTAGCCTATGTGGGAAGCTCTAAACATGCTCTGTCTTTCCAGGACTCAGACTTCTTGAGGGCACACAAGCAGCCAAACCCTTCAGGCAGTGTCTGTATCCATTTGAACTGCTATAAAAATAATATAACATGGGTGGCTTGTAAATAATAGAATGTATTGCTCACAGTTCTGGGGAGTCAAAAGATTTACTGTTGGTGAAGGTTCAATTCCTGCTGCATAGATGGCCAAGGGACTGACCTAAAAACCTCTCAAAGCCTCCAGCTCCAAATACCACCCCTTTAGGAACTAGGTTTCAACATAGTTATTTGGAGGACCGGGAGATGTTTAGTCTGCAGAGATGATCTCTGGAGAACACAGATGGCTCCAAGACTATGACACTGAAGGACATTCTCAGGATCCTGGGGCCACACCTGGGCACTGGGGTCTAAGAATGCAAGCTTTTCCTCCTCTACTATTCAACATAAAGTGTGACCAGACTATTCAGGGAACATTTAAAATTTTTAGAATATACTACATTGAAAGACACATTCCTGTCAAAATCCTTCTGCTTCCTTGAAAAGGGGTGGATCTTGTCATTCTTGCCACATTCTGAAGAAGTTCTGGAAGTCCTCACTCATATCTTCAGCTGCACACTGTGGCTGTCTCAGTGTTCTAAATGAACTCAAAATGTTCACCTCCCACATCAGTTTGGCTGCGGAGAAGAGCCAGCAGTACTACAGTACCAGATCCAGTGACTAAGGTGGACACAAGCATGTTACACGGTCTTTCCAGACTTGCCTTTCCATAAAGAGGTTCATCATGTCCTCACCAAACCTTTTAAAGATACTCAGGAAAGAGTATTTCCAGAGCTGCTTCAGAAAGCGGCAAGAACAATGGGCTAAGCATGTCTAAAGTGAGAAATATTTTGATGGGGATTAATGGAGATGTCTTTTATGTAATAAATTCTTAAAATTAATCATTCATCATAGTTCCAAGCATTCCTTATACATTAAAAAACTTGTTCCTTATTTTCAAGTTTTCTTCAATAATATAGTCAGTGAAAAATTTCATAAAAATTGTTTTAGAGAAGCAACTACTTTAGTAGTACAACTGGAGGGCATTTAAGTCTAAGATTATCTAAAAGTACACTGCTACTAAACACTGTTGATTGTATTTCCCTTCTCAAGTACCTGTGGTCAAGAGTTCATGCTGCTAAAATAATAAAATAAGGCATAGTATTAATAGCTTTCCAATCACTTGGGTTGGTTTGCTCTTTGTTGTCCTATAAAAAATGTGTAGATCTAATACTAGAAATATATTAAGACCTAAGAAACAAAATTGAAGTGTGACCCATGGAAACCTAAACTTGGCCAACTGCTTTCCTGAGCTGTTTGAAATGTGTACACTCTTCCAACATCCTCAGCATAAAGAGCTAGATAATATATGGGCTCTATTCTGTTCCTTGCTGCTTGCTTTGGTTTCATATATCTAAGAAATTACAAAATCAATGAGATAAATGCCACCTGCCTCCACCCCCTCTGTCTGCAGGCACCACTTTACGAAAGCAGCCAGTGTCTGACCTCACAAAAGAATCCCAACCTCTGAAGCAGGGAGGAAAGGGCTCTTTCCACACTGGGGCTGCGCACTTCCTTGACCCAAGGGGCTTCTCTTCCTGCCCCTGACTCAGCGCCTTCCTTCCCCACCTCCCTTGGCCACCCCTGTGGCTTGCTGATGTCTGCAAGCTGACCTTGCTGGGCTGCGCATTGTTCCCATGGTGTGGCCACTTCTCTTGGAATTTCCTCCCACCCTCCTCCCCTCTCCAACAAGCAGCCCTGTCTCCTACAAGTAATAAATCACCATGCAACTCTCTTCCCATTAGGCTGTCACCTTTGTTCCACTACTCTTTCCTTTAATATATGTATTACTGTTAAAAATTCAATCTTAACAGAAAAACATCACAAGGAACATCCCAATACATTTGCAGTTCTCTCTGTCTCTGTCTCTTTGTGTCTCTCTCCATCTCTGTGTCTGTCTGTCTCTATCTCTGTCTCTTACTCTCTCTGGCTGACTGATCTGTGGGTGAACGGCGTGGACTCAACAGAGCTTTCAGTTCTTAGAGCAACTGGTTGCTCCCAACAGACAGTTTTCAAGTGCCACCTTTCAGGCTGAAAGCTTTTCCCTCCACATACACAAAATCCTTACCCTTCCTTTTGAGCCTCCCCTTTTATGATTCTTGCAAATGTACCTTTATCTTAGGACCCATAACCCTGTCTCTCATGGAGCTTGTGAACCTCTGCCTTCTGCATCAGCCACGGGCTCTCTCAGGCAGGGCTTCTGCTTCTCTCCTCTGGGCGCCCTGTGCCTGCCACATGTCCCACACAGCGAAATGACTCAGTTACCATCCCTAAATGAAGGAACAGCTGAACTCTCCTGCTGACTTCCCAGCCATGCCCATAGCCCCTCACGCCTGAGCCATGCACTAATCCTGCCCTGGCACTCCGTGGTTCATCTGTGGCTCTCTTGGGCCTTCTCCAAGTCTGCTGTCAGAGTGCTTTACATTTCCTACCCAGTCTCTGTGGACAGAAAAAATTACTTTTCCTAGCTCCTGGCCACACAGATAAATCCCCCTCCTACTTTCTTTTCCTCTGCCTCTGTATGCATCCTATCCTCAGCTCATTCTTGGAAGAAATATCTGCCCTGCTTTACTTTGCAATACTTACCCTACAGCAGTGACCAACAGCCAACTGCCCCGCACTCTGACCTGGACCCTGGTCCTGGCTCCAACCTCAGCAGCTGTGACCGGCCACTCTTCCTCCAGAACGCATAGGTTGTATCATTCTAGGGCATTCTAAGTTGTTGACAGCTTCTGCAAACCACCCCTGGCACATGATCAGTGCCCTTTCTTACTTAAACCCCAGAGCACAGGCAGTCTGCGCATTTCTTTGGGCCTCTGGGCTTGTCGTCCTAGGCCCAAAATATACCTGGAGCCATTGCAGCTTCAGAAATTCTGCACATCCCTCAGGACCGTGCCTGAATGGCCGATTCTAGAGGAAGCACTCCTGCAGCACCAGCGCTTCTTCTTGGAGACCAAAGACAGAACAGCGTCAGTCTCTGTGCTTGCCTGTGTTTCCCTGAGGGAGGCTGCAAAACCCTAAGAAGTGGCACAGCGACTCCTGGGAGTGCCTGCCATGCCCACCGTGCCCCAAGCTGTGCCTGGTGCTGCTCCTCGGACTTACTCCCTCACTGAGGAATAACTTTCCCCGCAGAGATGTCTTGCATAAGACACTTCAGAATGTCTCCCTTACCTGGTGCAGGAAATGGGAGGATGGTGGGAAATCTTGGCCAATGGCAGGGCTGCGAGAAGCGGGAGGGTACCCTGGGGAAAGCGCGACGCTGCTGAGGTCACCCATGGCCTAATGAAGGAAGCTCCGGGTCCCCTGTAACTGTGATAAGCTTGATGAAGGCCTCGAGGGAATGATTCAAATATCTTAAGAATGGAACAACAACAGGACTCTTTGGGGCTTTTTCCATCAGAGCGTGATGCTCGCTTCCCCGGACAGCACCCCTCATTTCTAAAGAGCCGCTGTTGCATTCCTAAGACCCGCGATTGTCCAATGGCTGTCTGAGCTTTCCTTCGGTTTTGTTAGTTCCCAGCATTAGCCAGTACTATGTCTTATTGCAAAAATTTATACAGTAGTGTTTTATAAAGATTTTCATTTCCATTTAATTACTTTCAATAAGTTCATTTCCTAAAACAAGTTTACATTCTTAAGAAAACAAGGATAATATTGAGATGATAGCTTTGGATTTAGATTATATTTTGATAATAGAATATAGGAAAATATCCCTGTGTTTTTATTCCATTTTCAAAGACATTGGTAGTGGGTTTTTTCTTTCTAATTTCAACATTCCCCTGCAGTGTTGATAACTCAAAACAAATCTCATTATACTCAAGCATGAGCACTAGGAAACGATTGAATTGAGTTGAAAAGCAAAACTGAGTGGTTTCAGCTAGGCAGGACGGTTGCTCTAAGATTTTTAAAGGCACCTACCATTTTGATTGCTACTCTACGTTGGTCACTTGGGATGTACAAGGAGCTGTCAGAAGTTATATAAGTACTGCATACTAAGCTCCTCTAACAAAACTGAACAATAAAGGAGACACAAAGGAAGGACAATTTTGTGTCTGTATATACAAAATAGTTAAGATAGATATTCTTAATTCAATAAGAAGAAAGATTTGTACTAATGGTGTTGAGACAGGATATCATGTGTACATCTTGTACTATGAATAACCACTATGAATATAATATGCAGTGTATTAATTATTGAAACTGTCCTATTAATTGGTTTTGAAACTGTCTCACTGCTAGTTGTTTCTCAATAAAATTAATTAAAAAGAGAGAGAGAGAAAAAAAAATGTGACCCCCACCTTTAAGGCTATCTACCCTGTGTCTGTGCAAGATGCAGACATGGGGTAGATGGTAAAAATAATGCAATATCACATTGGTTCTTAGCCAGATATAAAAGGCCTGGATGAGATCTATAGGAATCACCAGAATGAGCAAAGTCTAAGAACCAGAAGAGAATGTTAAGAAGGAGAGCAGCTAGGAACTGCAGTCAGGGGACACAAACACAGGAAGAGTGACTGTGATCATGGGCTTTCGACAGCACTGTGAATAAGCAAGCTTGGCTGGGGAGCTGGGTATGGAACACACTTGGGATCTGTGTAGGGAAAGCTGAGACTGACTGAGCGAGAAATAAGGAAAGTGGAGATACAAGTAGGGAGAGGAGAGACTGAAAATGTCCATGCCTTTTAGTACCCTGGGGAAGGGTTGGAATGAGCGGCAGTCTGGGGGCTGTGATGATGCTTTAGGTCTGAATGCTCAGGAGTAGCAGGAATGCAATGAGAGAAGAAATATGTGAGAAGCCACGGAAGGCTTGGAAGCTGGGCAGCTACAAGGAGGCAAGAAAGAACGTGAGCAACCAAGAGACAGAGCACCCTTGTTTCCAAAAGGATAGGCAGCAAGGACATGCCACTCTGGTCACTCCTGGCCAGTGTGCTTGCAAAGATACTAACTGCCACTATTTCTTGAGAGGTTTCTGCATGTCAAATAGCCTATTAATGATAGTAACAAGCCTTTGTATTGTGAATGTGCAGTGCCAAACACTTTTAAAACATACTGTCTATGTGTACAGATGAGCTTTAACATCCATATGTCATTGCCACGTATAGTGCTCATACTATCCCTATGTGGGATAGTTCTCACCAGCCTACACATAAAGGAACCAGGGCACAGGGAGATTCAGCGACCTGCTAGAGGTGGATGTAACCCAGCAGCCTGATGTTAGACCCTGAAGTCATGACTGCTGCACTCAGCTGCAGAGCACCCAACGCCCCTTACACTACCTGGCCTCAGCACAGCCCCCTCTATAAGAAGTGACTTTCCTGACCCTCCCCCTGCATAGCCAGGCATTGCCTCTCAGCAAGGGTCTTCTGGGAGTATCTGAGCTCACTGAGTCCCAGCCCCAGCAGCTTGTAGAGCGAGGCAATGCCCAAGTTGTAAGTCAGAGTCCTTCACACTGAGATGTGAGCCGTAGTGGTAGAGGAAGAGAGGAGCACAGGGTTACAGCAGTGTGAAGAATATATCCCAATAATTTTTTAATTAACTAGAAATAATTATATTATTGATGTAATTTATTCTATCACCAGGTTGCATTAAACTTCTTATTGGCCATCTGAGTACATGTATTAATGATATCAATAAAAACACTTGGGCTAAGTTTTATTTTCCTAATTGCTTCATCTTCTTTTTCTGGTTCAATAATGATGATTATATAACATCAATGTGAAAAGTTCATTCAACTGGAAGTGCTCCTTTTGTTTTCTACTCTAAGCAATATATTAATAATTATCATAATAATCCAATGCAATATAATAAATATGACCTAATAATATTTAATCATGTTAATGGTTTAAGTGGCAAAATCAACTGATATTTAGAAGTGTTTCCAAATTTTGAAAAAAATCGGTGGAGTTATCAGAAAGAAAAGAACTTTTTCAAATGGGATTTATATTGCTAGCTAAACTCCTGTAGCGTCTGATGCCAGAGGCAGTAAGATCCATCATCCCCAGGTTGCTGTCCAGAGCACGGAAGGATGACTTTTTTAAGTTGCCCCAGACCCTGAATGACCTACGGCCCTCTTGGCAGCTCTGACTCCCCTCTCCAAAACACCCCCATGGGCACCTACCCATTTGAGCAACATCGCTACAATTGCTCTTTTCAAAGGCCAAAAAGGAGCTAAATTATTTGCAAGTGTAAAATCTGTACGCAATCATAAGAAGCCTGAGGCTACAAATCTGTTGTATACTTTGCTTCTTTCTGAAATAATATTAAGCTCAGGCATATATAATTATACAGGAACCACTAGGCTGTGAAGGATGAGAAAATATAACGCAATTATCTCTTCACAAACCTCAGCTGAAATCTGACAGGAATCAGCGTGAGCTGAGAACACTCTTCCCCTCCCTCGTTCCCTCTCCAGTTTAACCCCTGGCTTCAAATGGCAGCCTACAGAATTCAAGTCTGAGGATCTGCCTACATGCCTGTCACAAGACAGTGGTGCTGGTCCAGACAGCCTCCTGTGGGAAATGTCACATGCAATCCATGGATGAGATTTGCAGGAAGACCATGGTTGTTTGGATGCACTGGGGACACTATACAGCTCATAATCAGCTGCAAACCAGCCAGTCCCTGGGGCCAAGGCCAGCTCTGCTCAGGAACTTGCTGCAAGACAGAAAGAAGAGGGAGGAGACCATTACTTTCATCTGAGAATGGGGCAGAATTTAGCACCAGCAAAATGAGGCGAAGGACAGTAAAAAGAGATAAGAGAGGTAAACTTCCAGATTAGCCCAATGGCTGCAGAAGTGTTTCTAACCCCAGGAAAGTTGACAAGCATATAGTATGAAGGCCTCCTGGGAAGGGGAAACCTTTTCCATTTCTTACCTCTGCTTAGCACTTTCTTTTTTTTTTTTTTCCATTTATTTTTATTTTATTAAAATACAAATGTCAATCAGACAGTTTCAAGACACCTTAACCATACAGAGTCGATGAAGTAATACATTGCAAACTGTTTTCATAACGTTTTGGTATTGTACAAGGTGCATACATGAAATTATATTTACAGGTTTTTTTATAGCTGAATTATATCAAAGATTCAATAATTATTTACCTAGTGGATGACCATAGCACTAAAAGCCGACATAATATCCTGTCCAACCACCATTAGTGCAGATCTTGCCTCTCATAGAATTA